>PVKS010001385.1:0-143633 GCA_004027875.1 Aplodontia rufa | reverse complement strand
TGGTTCCATCCTTAATTTTTTGAGGATTCTCCATACAGCTTTCCATAGTGGCTGAACCAGTTTGCATTCCCACCAGCAGCGTGACAGTGTTCTTCTTTTCCCACAGCCCCTCCAGCATCTATCGTTGTTTGTATTTTTCATTTTTGCCACTCTAACAGGAGTGAGGTTGTATTCATGGAAGTTTTGGTTTGCATTTCCCTTATAACTAATGATGTAGAGCATTTTCTCATATATTTGTGGGCTTTCTGGACTTCCGCTGGAGAGAAGTTCCTTTTGAGTTCTTTAGCCCATTTATCGATTGGATTATTTGTGAGTTTGGACTTTAGTTTCTTTAGTTCCCTGTAAATTCTGGATATTAGCCTTCTGTCCGAGGTGTATCAGGCAAAAATTTTCTCCCATTCTGTAGGTTCTCTGCTGATGCTCTTGACTAGATCTTTAGCTATGCAAAAACTTTTTAGTTTAATTGCATCCCATTCATTTAATTTTGATTTTACAGCATGCGCCATAGGAGTTTTGTTAAGGAAGAATCTGCCAACTCCTATAAGGTGTAGTGTTTCCCCGACTTCTTTTTCTAGTAAATTTAAAGTTGTAGGCTTAATATCCAGGTCTTTGATCCATTTTGATTTAATTTTTGTGCAGGGTGAAAGATAAGGATCCAGCTTCAGATGTCTACACATGGCTGTCCAACTTGTCCAACACCATTTGTTGAATAGGCTGTCTTTCTTCCACACTGTACTTTTGCTGATGGGCTGTTTTCTATCTTAGCTGTTGTGACTAGTGTTGCAATAAATGTGGCTGTGAAATATCTCTTTGATAGGCTGATTTTATTTCATCAGGATATATAATGGGAAACTGGATCGTAGGACAGTGTTATTTTTAGTTTTCTGTTATGGCTGTACTAATTTACATTTGTATCAGCGGTCATCCGTGTGCTTGTCAGCATTTTTCTGTTTGCTTGGGTTTTGGTTTTTGGTAGTAGCCATTCTAAGTGGGGTGAGATTCTGTCTCGTGGTTTTGAGTTGCAGTTCCCTGATGCCAGTGATTTTGAGCACTTGTGTCATGTATTTGTTGGACGTTTGTAGTTCTTTGGAGAAGTGCGTATTAAGATCTTTTGCCCACTTCTTAATTGGGTTTCTTGGTTTTTTATTTTGTTGTTGTTAAATGTTTTCAGTTTCTTATATATTATGTCACATGAGTGCTTGCAGATATTTTCTCCCATTCTGTGGTTACTTTTTAAATTTTGATTGTTTCCTCTACTATGTAGAAGTTTTTTAGTTTGATGTAATTTGATCTCTCAGTTTTTGCTTTTTGCTTTTATTCTTTGTGCTCTGCTCTGGGGTCCAATCCAGAAAATCTTGGCTTATTCCAACGTCTTGAAGAATTTGCTCTCAGTTTTCTTTTAGTAGTTTCAGGCTGTAGGCCTTCGATCCGTCTGCAGTTGATTGTACGGGATGGAGAGATTGGGCCTTCTCTACGTGGATATCTAGTTTTCCCTGCGCCGTTTATGGAAGAGACTGCTTTCTCCAGCCTCAGTGTTTGGCACTATTGTCGAGTGTCTGTTGGCGGTCGATGTGTGGGTTTATTTCTGGAATCTCCGTTCTGTTTCATTTGTCTGTGAGTCTGTTTTATGTCATGCTGTTTTAATTACTATGGCCCTGTTGTATGTCTTGAAATCCGGTATTGTGACACTTCTAGCTTTGCTCTTTTTGATTAAGATTGCTTTGAGCAATTTTGATGGAGGTTGCGTTAAAACTGTAGACTGCTTTGGGTTGTATAAACATTTAACAATGTCGATTCTTCCCATTCGTAAACTTGGGAGATCTTTCCATATTTTGTGTTCAGTTTCTTTCATCAACGTTTTGTAATTTTCTCCGTGGAAGTCTTTTACATCCTTGGTTAAGTTTATTCCTAGGTTATTTATTTATTTATTGTAGTCATTATATGTGGATTGTTTTTATGAGCCCACTTGATTGATAATTGCTGCATTAGTAAACAGGAGGTGATAGTCTGGGAAAATAATCAGTTCTTACCAAGACAGCACATGTTGAGGGTGAAGCCTTCCTCGATGTATTTACTCCTGCCCCAGAGTACTTTTGGTGGTGATTCTACTTGCTGTAAGACGAATGGTGTGAAATGAAGGAGCTGATTAATTTGGGGGATTTTCTTCCACATGGGATTGTTTGAGGGGACATTCAAGGCATTTTAGAGAGCAGCGTCCTCTCAGGAAGAGGCTTCCAGACATGAGCCCCCAATGTAGAGCTGCTTTGTTGGCTGCTGCTGAGTACTTGAGGCGTTTCTGCTGCTCGTCTGCCCTCGGCTCTGAACACCGCCCTCATCTGCTCCGGATATTCTGTCCTCCCCTCTTCGTTAGGCAGTGCTGTTTGATGCTTGAGTTAAACCAGGGATGCTGATATCCTAGTTAAGTGTCTTTAGTGTTTGGTTTTGGAACCTGGAAGATAACGTACACGTATTCTGTATGTTTGAGAGGAAAGGACAGCACAGCACCAATGCACAGTTTGAACTTATATTGTTTTAATAATTCTTTTTGCTCTGCCTTTCCAAGTCATCATATAAAACTAGTTCCTGAATAAATGCATTCCCTTCTTACTTGTTAAAAATGCTAACTTTAATATTTCCTGCCTCAAAAATGTTCTTCTAAGAGTTCAGGTAGATTATGCCAAGGACATTTGAGGTCAGGTCAATGACACATACTGGGCATTTGCATAATTTGGTTCCTCTGTCACATGGTTTCTAAGATCCCTGAAATAGGAAGATGGTTCCAAGGACTGCAGAGAAAGCAGCCAGCACACTAATTGGCAGGCAGCGGGGAGCGGGAGCAGTCACAGCGACTACAAGGGATCCGCTGTGTCCTCCCAGGCCTGAAGATTTTCTGCAGACCCTGACAAGGTGGTGCAGGCTGTGTTGAAGAAGCTCAGTCAGAAGCCAGCGAGCTTTGTGGCAGCTGCTGACTGAAGACTACTGTTCAGTGGCAATTAGGAAAATGAATGAGAAAACAGAAATAGAGACTGAATTTTGTCTGAGCAGCGATAGAGACCGGTTATACCAGTGAGGGTGATGGTTTAACTGTTGCTCTAGCTCATCGCTCCCCTTTGTCTTGAGGTATTTGACCTTCATGTTATGGATTGTCCCTCAGCATTATGTCCTCCTTCTCTGAAATGCCAGTGAGACTTGTGTTCTGCAATAGAATAGTGTTCCAAGCCTGTCAGTGTATTTTATCAGCATTCTATCATTAAACCCCTATAGCAACCTCAAGGAAACTGTCTCACAGGTTAGTGAAAAGAATATGGCTGAAATTATTAAAAAATCTTTAAAAATTCATAAACAAATGAAATATGTTGTGAAAAAAATTCTGCTGCGCACAGTGGCGCATATCTATGTGCCAATTGCAACAACTTTGTGATATCCTATCTCAAAATTAAAAGAAAATATAAGGGATAAGGATGGAACTCAGTGATAAAGCATCCCTGGGTTCAACCCCAGTTCAGGAAACAGAAAAAAAAGTCAATGTCCTACAGATGTGGCATTGCACGCCTGTGATCCCAAAGACACTGGAGGCTGAGGCAGAAGGATTGCAAGTTTAAGACTACATTGAGTGATTTAGTGAGACCTTGTCACAAAATTAAAAAAAGAGAAAGGACGGACTGTAGTTCAGTGGTAGAGTGCTCAAGGATTTAATTTCCAGGATCCCCCCCACTTTGCTCCCCCCCAAATTATTTTTAAGCACATTTTGGAGAGCAGATGTTTATCTGAAAAACTGTAAAAGTGTTTATTTGTGATTTGCTTCGTTACTTTTAGACATCTAGTTCCTACAGGAAAAGATAGGCAGAGAAAGGAGAGAGACTTAGGGGGGGAAGGGGAAATTTTCTTTGATTTCCAGATTTCTTTTTGAAAATCTATGAAATTTTTTCACTCAAAAATTTTCATCTAATTATACTTACATTTTGAAAAGTGAAACATGAAATAGTATTGTTCTGTTCTTATTTATGCTTAATGGGGAAATATTCTCTCCTTTTTTCATTTTTATTCTCTTGCTTACACCATTTTTTCCCCTATAAAGACTGGGTATCTGAGTATTGCACTAAAGCTCTTTCATGTGGATAATTTCAATATATATATATATCTCCCTACAAGGTTGCTGTTGTTACTTTCACTCTTCCTGTTTTTCATGAGATAAACTGAGGCTCTATGTGGTTGAATACCTTAACTCAGGGTCACACCAGGCACCATCATCAGTATTTGAACAGGCAGTCTGACCCCATTGCCTGTGTTTGTAAACTACTGGGTAAAATTGTTTCCTAATCTCTGAAACTTTTATACAAGTATTAAAATCAGATTGTTTCCTTCCCATTTACATTTTATGTGCGTTATAGATGGAATAGAAATTTTTATTTTCCAATAGTGCAAAAAGAAACAGAAATGGCATTTAAAAACATTTTTCTCATATTGCCTTTTGCAATACTTGTTCAGAATTCTTTCTTGATTTTTCTTTAGTTATAAAACTAGTCTGAAGGGATATGCTCTTGGCAAAAAAGCACTTTTTTATATTCCTGTTTTCATGAGAAAAATCACTTCACTCTTAGGGGAAAATGGAGGTGAAATTTTGCTGGGACTTGGCTCTTGTCATAAGATGCCAACTTTAATGGCAGAGGTCCACAATTTGAGATCTCTGTTGTTACAGAGGTTCTATCTTCTCTTACATGGCTCCTGAGAATAGGTGTTAGTCTAAGGGCTCCAAAGAGCATAGACCAGGTTTATATTTGGGCTTGTTTGTGTATTTTTGACCTGGAAACTACCTGTCCTTCCAATGTCCAGGACAAATCCGAGTTTTCCAAAGGGCCTGCCAGCGTGAGTATAGTAGAGCTCTGCTTGGCAATGTTTGATGTAGCGCTGTCCAGATGTGGGCCTTACAGGTAAGATGCCTCTGAATTAGGAGAAATGATCTGAGATCTCTGGGCTTCAGAATCCCACTGCAGCTGTGTGAAACATTATTTGTTTTTCAGAATGAGTTCAGTGTCTTAAGAACTGTTTCTAGGGGATCTCCATGGTGGTTTTCAACCAAATTGTTCCTGTGATTTTTTAGTGCCTATTATCTCTGCATTTTTCTCTGTGCTGTTCATATGCATTTATTTAGTAAAGTATGTGAAGTTTTTGGGTAGCTTTCATAATTTTAAGTTCTTATCCTTAGCTGTATTCATTCATCTACTCATTTACTTATTAAACCTTTATCGTACTGGTCACAGTCCTAAAGCAGGCCGTGTCCCCTCAGAGTAAATCAGATCACCTCATTATACACTCATTATGCGATCAGCGCCTCTCCATTTTTACTGTCATCATGTTTTGTAATTATGTATCCGTGTGTTGTCTCCCTCAGGAGAAGGTCAGGGCTTGCATCCTCTCTACCGGAATGTGCTGGGAATGCTGTCTGGCCTGCGAAAGGATCTTGGGCAGTATTTGTTGAATGAAGACAGCGCCTTAGAAAGCCTAGTGTCTCTAAGGGGTTCGATTCATACATGTGGTGAATAAGTAATCGCTGAAGGATTTTGAGTGCTGAGGGATACAAACAGAAAGTACTGTGTGATCCCGAACCTCGATGACCTGGTTTGTAGCACAGCAGGGTTGAGTGGACTGGATCGGAAGCCTCAATTCTAAGTGCAGTGGAAGGTAGAGGGAGAGGGAGTGAGCAGCAGCCAGGAAAGCCTCATAGAGAAGAGATGACGGAGAGGACTTGAGGGAAGGAGAACGGAAGAGAGAACATTTCAGGGTCGGCAGAAGAACAGGGTCAGTGAGGAAAGAAGGCAGGCCTGCCGAAGCCAACCCGACCATGACAGGAGTCTGCAAATCTACCTGGTTGTTGTGCAGCTTTGTTATTTCTCCATCTTAAAATCAGGGATGGAGAAGGGCTAGCGGCTACAGGAAGGAGATTTCAGAAAGCAGAAGGGGAAGTGCTGTGGGTAATTGGAGCCCATTTAGCCTTTTAGCGAGGCTGTCTGGAGCTGGAGAGCAGAGGAGGGCAAGACAACGGGGTGGAGGATTCCAGGGAGCGGGACAAGGTAAGATTTGGAAATAAATTGCCCTTAGCCAAGGAAGCCATTTTCCAGAAGGAAATGCAGAACACAGTTTAGCCAGGCTGCTTCCAGGACTTTGGGACTACAGGAAGACCATGGTGATGATGGCTGTGACAGAAGCTGGTCCGGGGAAGGGGTGTGATGGTGCCTATTGTGGGGCTTGGGTGGGCTGCTGATGTAGAGGGTCCTGAAGCATGGTTGTAAGACCAAGATGGTCTCAGCAGAGTCCCAAGCCACCGCTCAATATTCAAGAAGTCAGCAGCAGCCAGTCTGTGGGGAGTCCATCATCTACAGTCATTGTTTACTCTGAGGCCTCACAGCCCCCATGTGACCCAAGGTTTCCAGGCTGAACCAGTTCTCTGCTTTAAGGTTTAAAACTGTCACCTTCTGCCATCACCAGAACCCCGTTTCTCACCTGTAATGAAGCACATTTTTCCACTGGGTGCTTTCTGTCCTCTTGTTCCACTGCCAGTTCTCCTCTCTATGCCAGCTGCTTTTTAAGCCTGATTTTACCTTACTCTGTTCTCTTAAATACACACAAATCCACCGTCATCAACGATGAAATGTTGTCATAGAAATTGCAGCACAGAAGCCAAGGTTTACTAAAAAAATACTCACATGAAATGTCATCGACAAAATTAACCGTAAACTCCAGGGAATGGATTCTGGCTTTTCAGTATTAAAATAATTGTTTCTACAAATGTCTGTTCCCAAGTGGCTGGAGATTCTTGGAGTCAGTGTTCCAGATGAAAGCATCTGCACCAAGCCCTGTTAAAGTATTTCCGTAATCACCTCTTTGCATTCCCACATTTCAGCAAAGAAGCCAAAACTTAGGTAGAAGTAATTGCCTCCCCTTCCTGATGCTAATAGTGCTACCTCATTAGCATCTTGGCTCATTCAGAAATCAGGATATACTTTTAATTAGTTTGGATCGGAGATAAAATGAGAGGTGGTAGCTGGGCAGAAGGAAAGAGCAATTCCTTTGTGTCTCAGCACGCAGATAGGCAGATAGCGTTGGGGATTGCATTACTTTTGCTCTTCCCTTTGCCTTTGATGTTCTGTGCCACTGAAACCCTTGCCCTTTGGGAATGCGCACCTCACCTAAGCCTTTCCCTTCCTTGATAACCCTGGTCAGAATTAACTTCTCCAATCCCACTGGCCGCTCCATTGTGTCTTCTGAACTGCGATGGCATTGTTGCTTGGACACCACGTACTGATTTAATCTGTGTCATGATAAAAGTTTGTTTCTCTTTGAACTAGTGTGGCATACACACCAACACCCTTAGATTTATTTCCAGCAAGCGTAGGAAATATTTTCTAGGGGAACCCATGCTGATATCAAGGATAAGAAATAAATTATAATAACTTATAATTATAGCATTTATTGATTGATTGCACTGGTTGTATCGATTGTGTTAAAACCAGGGCCTTGCTGACCTATGTCCCTCTTTTAATTTTATTTTGAGACATGGTTTCATTAAGTTGCCCAGGCTGGCCTTGACCTTGCAGCTCCCTGTCTCAGACCCACCAGGTTGCTGAGATTACAGCTCTGCACCTGGCACAGCTTTCCTTTAAGCAGAGCTTATGTAATGGTACTTTTTTCTTTTTCCATCCCCAAACAAAAGCTTCTTGGGGATTAGAAAGTTTTAGTAATATAAGAAGGAAAATACATGAGTGTGTGTGTGGGGGGGGGAGCAATCTGCACATCCTGAGGGTGTCTCTGGACCCACAGTAGGGGAGGAAAAATTATTTTCTCTCTATCCTTCATAATTCTTAGTTGGGACAAACTGCTATAACAAAAGACAGATTAACAAGAGAAAAACAAAAGAAGTTGAATAATATGCCTATACAGGAAATACTCTGAGAAATGAGCAAATACCAAAACTGTTGGTTTGAATTCAGGCTTAAATCCCACAGTGCTGAGTCAAGAAGTGTGTAGGGAAGCCGGGCAGCGAAGACAGGATGAGGAAAAGCTGGCGAAGAAGGGTGAAGGGTTTTTATGCAGACATCAGTGGCTGCTTTCTCCTTTGATAAGTCTCTAGTGATTTTGTCATCCTCCTTTTCCTGGTAGCCAGACACCCTTACAAACAGAGTTCCTTTATAAAAGGGTTATTTCCATCCTATTTTTGGAGTTTTCCCTGTGTCTGTAGTTTCTAAAAATCATCAGCTCAAAATAATCCTTATGCCAAGGAGGGATATCTTAGCGTGGCACATCCTGTTCTCCTGCACTGTTAACTGACGATGGTCAAAGAGTCTCTGAGCTTGAGCAGTGGACCAACTAGATTCCTGGCATTTGAAGAGATGCTGGTGGCCTTCGTTAACTATCCCCGCCGCACCTTGGTCCAACACAGCACTGACTTCTGTGTTTGCAGCTCCTCTGAACTCAGAGCAACCTGCAGCTCACGGCTTCCTGGGATCCCATTCCTCTGCATGAGGAATACCTTTCTACCCTTCTTCCAGCTGCAGTTCTACAGATATTTGCAGGCAGGATTTGTCCTCCTAACACAATTCTTTCCCAGGATGAACACCGTCACATTCTTTGACTTTTCTTTGCATAACAGTGTTTAGGTTTTCTTATTAGTCTAGTTTTCCTTCCTTAGATATTAGGTGATTAATCAAAATATCTAAGAAAACAAGATGCCCAGAATTGAATTCTGCTTGGAGTGGAGTAGAACCTGCACTTCCCTTACGGGAGAGGTTCTGTTCATGCACTCTTGGCAATTCTTGTGTAGTAGGTAGTAAACCTTGTATTGCAGTACATGTATTCTCAGCAAACCCTAAGATCTGATATTCCTGTTTCACTTCATTTTCTTCCACTTCTGCCTCTATCTTTGAGGTTGGAAAACCTTAAGTTTCAATGCCAAAAAAATTTATCTAATTAAATTTCAGGGAATCAGATTTGCCCTCTTGTTCTTGTATGAGATCTCCTTGGGTTTTGATTGTGCTCCTCATCCTAGGAACTACAGCCACCCCTCCTCCCACCCCAAAATTGTAATGCTTCTAATAGCTGCCGATGTTGAAGTAGGCTATTCCTTGTGAAATGACATCAGGACCCAAACTTTTATTCCTTTCCCTACTGAGTTTCTATGATTAATTCAAATATTCATTTACTTATTACAACTTCTAAGTGCATGACTTAAAATTGAGCCAATTTAATTTTTATGCTACAAACCCTGACTTGGTAGAATGTTATATTTTAACAAGCATATCACTGTTTTATATGAATTTATGAATGTTTGAGTCATGAAAGTTTGAAGGGTAATTGGGCCAAGGTAAGGCTAAGGCAACCTTAAAGATCGATAGCCAGGATTGAAAAGCAATAAGGACATTGAACTAGATGAGTTCTAAAATTCTCAGCTTAATAAGTGTATATAATTTTATAGTTCTCATTGTCACATCATGTTTGTCTTTGGCAAAGAAAAAAATATGCACCTTGACATTGGGCATACTCTAAGCAAGCTGATAATACCTCTTAAAAACCAACTAGATTTCTCTTACAATTATTCTAAATCAATAAAGAGTAAAGTTTACAGTATTTTGCAGGCTGAATTAGATTCTGCCAACTGTAAATTGCTGTGACAATCTTTGAATCAATCTTGAAAATCAGTGGTGAAATAAATTATTGTTTTTAAAACCCTTCTCTCAATAATAACATCCTTCAAGCTTTTTGTGAGATTCATTATTTAAAATTCTTCCTTTTGAAGGAGGATTTTCTAGGTTGAAACTATGAACAAAGCACTGTTTTTCTGAGCTCCTCCCTGTGACTCTTTTTTATGCTTTCAAAAGACAGATTTCCTTACTTTGATTTTCCTCTCCCACCTGCTCATTCTGTGCATTCCACAACACCGGCCATTTTTTCAGTTTATTATATTTTTCTAACTGAAAAAAGGCCATAACCTCAGTTGTTTGTTATGAATTTTTTTTCTTATTTCAGTGAACCATTTTGTAAGCTTTTGTGGAAAACATTTCCCAAGTGAGTTTTTACAGTGGTGGTGTGGTGGGCACACATGAAGATTGTCCAATACTAAGATATAGTATAAAGTAATATAAAGATTACACAAGTATTACACAAATATTATAATTATTACACAAGTATACAGAAGTATTTCACAAGTGTAGGGATTACACAGGTATATTGTACAATATAAAGATGTGTTATAGTACTCAGGCACTTTGTAATATTTAGTGTGGGCTGGAGTTGGTGACTCACTTGTGAAGAAGAGGTGATAGGATATCATTTCTGAGATTAGGTTATAAACACTGCAACTTTTGTCGTAGGTATTCTCTTATTCTCTTTCTTGCTCACTTGCTCTGGGCGATGCCAGCTGCCTTAAAGAGAGGCCCACATGCCAAGGAATACAGGAGGCCTCCAGTGACTGAGGCCAGTTCCAACAGCATCAACAGACTGAATTTAGCCCTCGTCCACACGAGTGAGCTGAGGACTGAGTCAGACAAATTTTAGAGTAATTTTCTATATACAAATAATGCCATTTTTCAGTGGATAACATGTTCCTGTTTTCTGTGGATATTGCCATTATCAAATGATCAAAATTTAACAGTCAAAAGAAGGTGCTTGGGTGATTCTCATATTAGAAAAATCTCATGGACAATATTCATGTTAGGAAAAGAACAGGACTATTTGAACAAGGGAAGGGATTAGAAAAGATTTGCAATCAGTCTATAGTTTAATCTAGGTTTCTGGGACATCTGCCTCCTTTGAAAACGAAAAATAATATGTATTTCATATCATTCTGATATATTGTTTTCAAAATGATGTGCCTGAAATAATTAACATTATCATCCTAAACAAAACCTGTCGTATTAGGGGGAAAAAAATCTTCATTATGGCACACAGTTTAACCAAGTTAGAGAAGTGGCGTTAGGTCTATTGAAGTTTTTCCTGAGCTTATCTTACTTTATGTTTATTTAAATGCCTTCACAATCTAAAGCATTTTCTTGTCCTGAAATTATTGATATGATGAATTTCGTTGTACTGTGGCCTCCTGAAGGCCTCTCTAACGTCACTCCCCATACAACGTAGAAGAGTTTCCATACTGGCTACTTGGGCTACCTCAGCCTGTAGTCTGTCGACAAGTAGTGCAAGCGTTTAATAAGATAGATATTTCTTTTTAAAATTCTGCTGTTAGTTTGGGTTGTCAAGATGGGATTAAATAATGAAACAGAGAGCTGGAGTGGTGGCTCGGAGTTGCGGTGCTTGCCTGAAATGCGCGAAGATGCAGGTTCGAACCCCAGCACCGTGTGTGTGGTGAAGTGTTGGAGCAACAAAAGCCACATGAAAACTAAGTAAAAATTAATTCTCTCTGTTTCTCTCTAACTGACCCTTTCTCTTTAAAAACAATATGAAAGAGATTTATTGGGTGAAAGTTTTTGAAGGGAGAAGAGAGATTATGCAGGTCTAATGGCCGTGAAGGAGAGAGGTGAGGAAGGGTGAGCTAGGAAGAGTCTCAGGCTCTGGGGAGTACAGTTCTAGCAGTTTTGTGCCCAGGCTGATGGGGAATCCTGGAGCCAAAGTTGCCTGATAGGGGAGCCCCACCTCTTACTGGAATGGGCCATTTTAATTTCCAAACTTTGCTTAGTCATTGACTGGGAGCAGCCCTGTGGGAAATGTAACCTAATTAAGGCAAACTGGGTCATGCACTCAGAGCCAACAGGAGGTCTCAGTGGCACATTTTCATGGCCTCCCCAGTTCTTTCTGAGCATAGTTTTATTTATTTATCTATTTTCATGATGCTGGGAATCAAACCGAGGGCCTTACGATAGGCAAGCAAGTGTTCTACCACTGGGCCACACCCTCAGCCCTAACATGCACACATTCACATTCAAAATGAAACCTTCCGAATGAGATTGTTTGGGTGGGTTGATGTTTTATTTGCACCCCTCTCTCCCATGCTACGGTATTAAATCCAGGGCCTCCCACATACTAGGCAAGCAGCTCTACTACTGAGCCACACCCTCAGCCCTGTGTGGTGTTTTAAATAGCTGGACTTGTCCACAAGAATCTCATTGCTCTTAAAATGTAGCTGGGAATTGGGAAGTTTGCTTAAAATAATTCTTTAAAGAACTCTAAACTCGTAAAGCATCTGAACCTTACTTAATGCCTTTGTATGTTTTATCACTTTCTTCTCATGACAATGAATAATGAAAGTTTTGTTTAAAAATAACCTTTATGGAGACTGGGCATGGTGGCACATTCCTATAGGCCTGGTACTTGGAGGTTGGCTGAAGCAAGAGGATTTCAAGTTTCAGACCAGCCTGGGTAACTTAGCAACATCCTGTCTCAAATTAAAAGCAAAAAAAAAAAAAAAAAAATCAAAAGGGCTGCGGTAGGGTGTGGAGTGGGATGTAAGTCAGTGCTTTCCTAGCATGTGCAAGGCCCAGGGTTTGAGTTCCAGTACTAAATAATTGAAACCTTTACTGAGTGATGATTATGTGCCTGGCATTGAGTTTAAAATGTCACATGTTTTGGTTCAAAATCTTTATTCACATTGTACAGGCAAGAAAGTGGAGGTACAAAATATATGATTGTCTAAGTATCTCATAGACACTGGATTCTGTATAATGAGAGACTTTCAATTAATGCAGGTAACATTTTTTGAGGAATTCTTTGAACAGGGCACTATGAGGAATGCAGTGCTAATAAACCATGCTCTTATCCAAAATGTACAAAAAATGTATATTTTATCACCTTTGCATTTCCTATTTGACTAGAAGGGTCAGAGGCAAGCTGGATTTAAGCAGAACAGATAAAACACTATCAGATGTGAAGTGAATTTTATTAAACAGAAATGTATGTCTCTTGAAGAAGAGACATCAAAGCCACCAGATGAGCAACTGGGAATGGTTCTGACCAAATACTTAACTGATTTAAAACTTTTTCATTGCACATTCTGGAAATCAGTTATATTGAGCAGGAAGGTCTTCTAAGCTGGTGGAAGGACTGACTTCAAAAACAACCTTTTGAGTATTATTTTGTAAGTTTTCTGTTCTACCTATGTAAGCAGAAAAGTTACAAAATTATATTTTTCTAATTTTCAATTAAATTTGGAATCCTTACAGTGATATTCAGATTAGTCAGAGTTTTTTTTAACCTAGTGAAATTTTTTATTCTATTATGTAGTTTTGTGTGTTGTCTTTTTAATAAGTTGCACCAAAACTCAATTTTAAGTTGCCTTCCCCTATAGTGTTTTCTCAGAACTGGCTTATCCATTTTTATGTCAAAGGTTATTTTAAAATTAAACTTAAAATTCAGAGAAAGTCATAAAATTGTGACTAGTCATGGAAAAAAATTGTGCATAGCCAATAATTCCAAGTTGACACAGCAGGGATATTCGGGATCTTGCTCTGCACAGCTGTTACCTGTCCTTCATATTAAATAAAACAAATCCTTAGTCACAAACCTGGTTCTTCCATCTCTTTTTCCACTTCTGCCTTTGAAAACAATAGGGCCTTCCAAAGTGGAGCTTCTTGTGGGGTCCATAATTAAAGATTCAGCTAGTGCACATAAACCGGCTGGTTTTCTCCCAGTCTTGATAGTAGATTTATAACCTCACCTATCAAAAAGTCAAAATCCTGTTTCCCATTCATCCTAATAAAGCAGCAGGAATGCTGACAAGCCTAATTGTTCACAGCTGGAGAGTGGAGGGTTGGTTTCAGCAATGAGATATTAACCCTCTCCTTCCCCATTTCCCTCTTGACTTTAAAAATGGGAATTGGGCTCCAGGGATCTGTAACAGTCATGGATTTGTAGCATAGTGTAGATCTGTTCAGACCCTGGCAAGACTGTTACAGGGACTTAGAGGCTGCTTTTGCTGAAAGCATAGCCTCTTCAGTTGGGTTCTTGATGCCTGATGGGTGACTAAAAGCAGGATAAAAGCATGGCATCTCCTTTATGACCTTAAACTTTTGGTCCGATTCCTGCTCAGCTCTGCACAATGAACAAGTTAATAACTTCAGGAGTATCTGTCTAAAAACTGGTGAGACAAGGTTGCTTAGTTCTATATTTATATAACCTATCTCTTCCCCCTTTAAAGCTGAAGCCACCAAGATGAAGACTTGCAGGGTCCTAAAAATCCACAGATTGTCAACTGCCAGCTTTTACAACAACCTGTTCTAGACTCCCAGAAGAGCACCTAGATGTCCCCAGTCATTGCCCTAAACCTTCCAGAGACAGCCTTGTAGGCCCCTCACCCCATGATGAAGGAATAATCATCTCATGCTGGGAATAGGATTGAACCCTTCAAGTGGTAAGGATGGTCTCAAAACCAGAACTGAGATGATGATCAGCCAGACCACAGTTTGACCAAGCAAGACTTCTGAATTTTGCAAAACCCCTCCCCCAACCCAGTTCATCCCTATTTGAACCTGAAGCTCATGTTAGTACCCACAAAAACAGGTCTATGACACTGGTCTCTAGTCTTCCCAATATAGCTATTTTGAATACATTCTTTTCCTACTTCATTATTACTTTTCACTTGATGTTTGGGGCCAGTGGCCAGACCTCGTTCATTGAGACTCCCTGAAGTCACGGCCCACTAGCCTAGAACTTGGGCAGAAAGACTAGTGAGACATTGACTTGAATTTGTTGATATAGTAATTCCAGAGGTCTATGTTTCAGGCAAGAATATTAGGTACTGAAATGTGCCTGTGTTTGGGGGAGGGAGTTAATCAAATAGTATACTGGACCAGCTCAAGGAGAAAAATATCTTCCTGCTGTTCTAGGAAGTTATTCTATCACTTAGAAACATGGAAATGATGGGGATGTTTCCTCTATATATCTTCAGAGAAGGCAAGGCATGATTGGAGTCAAATACTAGTTATGATGGTTAATTTGTTAACTGGTCTGGGCCACAGAGTACTCTGTAAGACCTGGTCAAACATAATTCTGGATGTTACTGAAATGGTTATTTTTTGGATGATATTAATTTTTATATTTGTGAATTTTGAGTAAAGTAGATTGTTCTCCGTAATGTCTGTGGGTTTCTTCCAGTCGGTTGAAGGATTGTATAGAAGGAAAAGTTGTGCCTCCCTTGAACAGGAAAAAATTCCCTAGTGGATAGCCCTTGAACTTGATCTGCAAAATCAGCTCTTGCTGCCTTCAGACGCAAACTGGAGCATCAGCTCCCGTCTTTAGTTTGCTGACCCACCTGCAAATTTGGACTTGTCAGGTTCCATAACCACATGAGTAAATTCCTTATAACCAATCTCCTTGTATGTGTAACCACATGTTCTCTTCTATTTCTCTGGAGAACATTGATGAATCCACTAGGTCACTTTTAACTATTTTCGGCATTACAGTGAAGATCTTCCACCACAATCATCACCATCATCCTCAGACAATTTCAGAATTGTGAGTCCCCTGGGGAAACTGGGGATGCAGAAAGAGGCCTGCAGTATAACTGAAGGAAGCAAGGCATGTCTGTGGGAAGGTGAATGGGCTTTCAGGGCAGATGTTATGCCAGGTGCCAAGTGCAGGGGTGGAAGGGGAGGTCAGTTCTTATGCAGTGGGACCTGTATGCAAAATTAGGTCTATACGACTGCAGTCTTGGTTTGTTTCACTTCTTTATTCATTCATTTGACAAATATGCATTGAGAACCTGATCCCTGCCAGGAACAGCTCAAAGTTCTAAGAATAAATTGGTAGACAAAGCTAGTAAAGTCTCTTGCTCTCATGGGGCTTATACATCTACTTTTTACAGTGAATGAGGATGATTTATAAAACAGAACACATTTCTATAGACTTTCATGGTTTCCAAAAACCTTTTTACATTCTGTTATGTCATTTTTTTCCTTAAATAAGAATAATATCTCATCCATGTCAGTTATTAATAACAAGTTTAGTTCTTCATGTCTTATTCTAATATAAATTATAATAAGGAAATGAAAAAATTATTATTTTAAAAATAAGTCCTGTTAATTTCTACAAAATACTTCCTTTGTATATTAGGATTTCTTCTTCTTTTTATTGCTTTACCCCATACCCATACTATTGAGAGGACTGGAGCGGTGGCTTAGTGGTTATGGCACTTGCCTGGCATGCGCAAGTACATGGGTTCAAACCGCAGCACCCACATACTCAACTAAGTGTCAGAACAATGAAGCCCATGTGAAATAAAAATTGATTTTCTCTGTCTGTCTGTCTGTCTGTCTCTCTCTCTCTCTCTCTCTCTGTTCTTCTGTCTTAAAAAAACCAAAACCTAACGGACTGGAGTGATGGCTCGGCAGTTACAGCGCTTGCCCAGCATGCGAGAGTACACAGGTTCAAACCCCAGCACCCACATTCACAACTAAGTGTCAGAGCAAAGAAGGCCATGTGAAAAACTCAATAAAAATTGATTTTCTCTGTCTCTCTCTCTCATTGTCCTTCTCTCTTAAAAAAAAAAAACTATTGAGAATCTAATGTAATGAATCTAATGTAACATTTTAATAGGCTTAGGAAAACATCAGCATATATATATGTCTGAAACTTTAAAAATTAAAGCCATACCCTGATGAAACCCTAATACACCTTCAGTTCTTAAGTCCTTAATAAGAAAAGAAAACAAACTAAAACTGGGTTTTAAAACTGGTCCTTATTAATTTTTAAGTTTATTTAAATCTTCCATGTCAATGTACAAGGTAATATTTGGATCATGTACATTGGGATGAAGTCATATGCTTATCTTTGAAAAAAATGAGGCAGAAGCTATTGAAGAAATTTAATACCCATTGCCCTTTCCACCAGTTTTCTTGGAAAATGTTCATTACAGGAAGGTTTAAGAGCACGTGGAAATAGAGACACACTGGTCTAATTGGGGAAAGGAATGATGTTGGCATTAATGAGATTATCATAAGTCTTTGCCAATCAGAATATTTCTCTTTTAATTTTCTGTGAACTTAGCATATCATTGAAAATTAGTATGAAAAATAGCTAGTAAATATATGAGAATATTGGTAATGTTCCCAGTTCACAGGTAGGGTTGACTGTTCTTGTCACATCTGGAAGTTAGGTCTCAAAAGCTGCTGGTCTTTTCCATTTATTCTCGTTTTTTAAACACTTAATGGTACCTTATTTTCTCTCTCCTTCTTATCGAAACAGTAGACTTGAATTCTGTAACCTGCAGTGACTCAGAGCTAGATGTGCACGATGGGTTACATCTTTTCCCTAGGTGCAAACTAAGGCATGCGTACGAGATGGATTAAATTATAGTGCTTCTGATACTGAAGGATGTGATCAAATGTTGAGATAAAGAGCAAAATGTCTTTTTATATTGTTCACAATTCACTAAAATAATTATTTTAGTCCAGGATGTATGAAAACAAACCTGCTTTGGAAAGCAGCAGTAGTTAAGGAAAATAACTGCTATTCTTCTAGAAAAGAAATTTTGAAAAATCTGAAACCGTGGGAGCATAATGTGAACCTGGCTCATGCTTCATTGAATTATATTTATTTCAGTCATAGAAAAGTTTGCTTCCTATTTTTCCAATAGGCCATAGTCACATCTATCATAAAATCTGCTTCTGTAATTTAAGTTGAAAACATAAGAGAAGAACTATTATCTCAGTCAAAAATAAATCAGTGAGGTGGCAAAGCTGCTTAACTTTTTTAATTTTTAATTTTTGGTGCTGGGGGTTGAATCCAGAGCCTCATGCATGCTAAATTGGAGCTTATTGCTGAGCTAGATTCCCAGCCTAACTGTTCACATTCTTATATGAATATTGGCAAGCCCTTTAAAATTATTTCAGTTTAACTTTCAGATTATATAATATGGCAGATTAAATGGTGGCTCCCTAAAAGAGTCACATCCAAATCCTTGAGAATTGTAAATGAAACTTCATTTGCAGATGGAGGTAGGGTTTTTTTTTTTTTTTTTGACAGACGACAGTGAGAGAGAGACAGAATCAAGTTTTATTCAGTTTTTCACATATCCCTCATTGCTCCAACACTTAGTTGTGTATGTGGGTGCTGGGATTTAAACCTGTGTACTCGTGCATGCTGGGCAAGCGCCGCAACCACCAAGCCGCTGCTCCAGCCCCGGAGTGCAGGTTCTTGATGTGAGATTATACTGGATTATTCTAGTGTTCCTTAACTCTGATCAGGAGTGTCCTTTTAAAAGACAGAAAAGAAGACAGAGACACAGAGAAAACTGCAGTGATGAGGCTACAAGCCAAGGAAGCAAAGGAGTGCCTGGAGTCACTGGAAGCTGGAAGAGGCAAGGAAGGAATATTCTCCAGGTCCTTAGTGGGAGTGTAGCTGTGTGGACAGCTTAGAACTTCTGGCTTCCAGAAACTTGAGGAAACAGGTTGTTAGGTTTTCAGGCCATCAGTTTATGGTAACTTATAGCTACCATGGGAAACTAATGTGTGTATGGTTCAACAAAGATTCATTGAGCAGCAATTACATGATAATTGTGAGCAAGTCATTGAGAATATCACCTCTACCTAAAGGAAGCTTACACAGATGTTGTGAGTCAGACATGGAGATGGACCTTTATGGTACAGTGTGAGAAGAAAAGATATGCTAAAGGTATATGGATAGATAGAAACAATAGGAATGTGGGGAAAGCATCATTTTTTCTTAATTGTGCCAATGTTAGATAAGCTACAAGTTATTTTTTATTATAATTTAAATCATTTATGTAAAATAAGACATTTTTGCTATACCCATTAATACCTAAAAATATAATTAATAATCTAAAGCTTAAAATTGATGAATTTTTAAGCTGGAGTATACTATGCAAAGGACATATTTCAGTCTGCATGTGAATACTAAGAGAACTAAAGTATAACTTTAAACATGCTATGAATCTGCCTGAGCATTTTAATAATCTTTTTCTGTCTAGGTTGTCAGATTTTTCTTTCATGAAAATATTTCTCTAATTTTACAAAGATACCTATTGAATAGATACTTGTCATACTAAGATTTATCACTACCATATAAAAATGATACTAATAGAATATCTTATTTTTAAGCTTTTTATTAAAGTATAATTTACATGCTATAAAATCTACCCATTTAAAATGTACAACGTGATGTTTTAAAATAGATTTATAAAGTCGTGGAAATTTTGCTGCGATTCAGTTTTAGAGCATTCGCACCATCTCCAGACCGATATGGGCATTTGTTGTCATTTCTCACTTTCGGTCTCAGCCCCAGGCATCCACTCATCTGCTCTTTGTCTTTGGAGTCTTGCCTTACCTAGACATTTCACAAAAATGTAGTAATAAAATGTGGACTTCGGTGTCAGGATCCATTTAGCGTAACGTTTCTGAGGCTTGTTCTCGTTATTGCATGTGTAAGTACTTTCATTTACTTTTGATGCTGTGTAATGTTCACTTTTATTTTGTTTGTAAATGCTTTGCTTTTCCATTCAGTGGTCCGTGGATATTTGGATAGTTTTCATTTGGGGTATTATGAATAATCCTGTTATTATATTCCCATACAAGTGCTTTCATATTAGGGAAGAGATGCCAAATTATATCCTGAACATAAATTCCTTCTTGCTGAACTCTTTTCCCTTCTGGCTGTACCAGTTGACATACCCTACCAGTACTCTGCATCGTCACCAGTAAATCTTCCTGTCTTATTAATTTTTTTTTATTGTGACCAGACTAGAAGGTGTGAGGTGGTTAGCTCATTTTGACCAATTACCGATGATGTTGACTATATCCTTGAAAGATGTTCAAGGGGACATTGGCTATTATCTCCTTTCATTGGTCCTCAAGGCTCAAGTGCATGTGTTTGTGTATTAAGAATGGCATAGAACACACAATAGGATGTGGAAAAGGTTTTGAGGAATTGAAGGAAAAAGTGAAAGAGGATGTAGAGGCAGAGAAATAAGAATAAAGTAGACATAGGATTATGGGAAAGAAAGAAAGAAGAATTATTAACCAGAATAAATTGCCTTGCTTGGAAGGCCAGGTCATATCTCTGTAAAGATATCAGTGGGAATAAAAAGACAGGAACACAACAACTAGTAGCAAATTGAGCATTCTCTGTAGAGAAGGCATATGCTGAGGTCATTAATTGACATCAGAATGTGCTCATGGACTGAGAATACTTTCGAGTTATTATACTTGTCTCAGCTCTGTAAAAGCAGAATGTTGTCATCCATGCATAGCTTCTTTGATTTGTTATCATCTTCGGTCACGCCCCTTCCTGTAGTAATCTTCCACCTTCTGGACAGGGCATCAGGCCACCTGTAGTCACTGGCATCTCTGCGCCTCCTGGTGTTGGCTCTGAATGATCCCAAGGTTCATATTATTTCTGGCACTTTCATGCGTACAGCTCACTGTACCCTGTATGCTATCTTGTGGTTCTTTTTTTCTTTCTTCTTCCTCCTGAGTACATAACTTCATTACAATGTGTCATGAACACTCTAAGTGGTTTCTCCTGTGTATGCTAATATCTGAGCAATTGAGAGCTGTTTCTTCAGTCTGGGCTTTACATGATGATCAGTCTGACAATCACTGCAAAGAATCCAAAACTTAAGAGTTTTCATCTTAAACTATTTATTTAATCCCGCTCTCAAAGGGTGACATGCAGATTTTCCCAAAATGTAATAAAATAAAATAAAATACGTGTTCACATTTGGAGGGCTTTCTTATAAAACTCAAAAAGGAAAATGCATAGTCCTCAGTATTTAATTCTGCTCTCACAAAATTAAATATGTATATATGTATTGTGAAGATCAAATATTTTTGCTATCAATTTAATAAAGATACCAGAGGTTACATGTAAAAATGAATGCTATATCATTTGAAATGATCTTGGCCATAAACATACTCTCTCCATTTTGCAGTTCTTCAATATTATTTAGAAACTCTTATTTTGAAATTCCCATCAGTGCCAGTTTATGAACCAAACAAAAGAACTGATCACATCACTTTATTGTCACACTTCATATATAAGATGCTAAGGCCTTAGTAATTGAGATTATGAATAAATTGAGATTCCTCTCTCATATATTGCCTGGTGTTTAGTTTAGGCTGGTTTGAAATACGAATAGCTTGTTTTCCTTTCATCTCATCTCATAACAAAAGCAATATGTTTAAAACAAAGAATACACTGATTAGAGCAGTTCCTTCCTCTTTAGTCCATTACTTTGTTGCACTGAATTTACTACTAAGCTCCTCTGTCCCCTGCCACCTTTCTTTTATTATAGATTATGAAGAAATTCTCTAAGAAGCTCTGGGCTAAATCAGCTTTCTTCACAATGATAGTTGCTTGTGCAAATTATGTTATGAAGGGATTGGTTTCAAAAGATATTTTGAGTTCCATTCATTCCTTTATCTGATTGGAATATCAAACAGGATCAACTGAGAAGTACAAAAGTGTGCATGTGGCTGTTGGGGAATGCAGTCTTGTTCAAGCAAAAGGGCTGGGTCTATCCCTTAATATCCAACATTTTCAGGAACATAGTTGCCAAAATATAATAGCGATGTGAATATTATAGTAGCTTAATCCCACTTACTGTGATGATTGATTAGTGACTGGCTTCTAGAGGAATGGAATCCTCCACAGAGGATGAGAGGAAAAATTACCGGAACACAATAGGGGGCACATTTGTTCATTAATTTATCTTGACAATCCTGGAAGGTGATTATTTTAAATTTTAAAACATCTTAACTTGCATCATAAATTTACACTCTGAATGTTTAGGAAAAGTGTTAAAAAATCTCTGTGTCTCCATTTTCTTACCTGTGTGCTTTATGAAAGTTGTAAAAAAAAGAGTCCAGATACATTCAGAGTGCAGAGCCATGCACATAGCAGATATTTTACTGGTAAGTGGGTATTTTTGGTAGGATTTAGGTTTAGCTGTTATGTTAAAACAAAACAAAAGTAATGGATTAAACCAGATAGTGGTTTTACTTTTCTGTTACTTAAATGGTCTGGAGGTGCATGCTGCAGGTGGATATATTAGCTCCACAGGTTTTCTAGCTCTTTGTTCTGCTGGTCTGTAGCTTGGCACCCAATGATTGTCTTGATACCTGGTTAGAACAATCTTTCCCATAGTTGAAGTGTGTATCACTTAAAATGACTGTGCATGTATTTTAGTTGTATAAAAAATATGATCTTATATCTATGCCCAACTACACCTTTTAAAAAGTAGTTTCTTATTTTTATAAGGTTGGCAGTAGAAAAACCTGTTTGTAATAAAAAGCAGTTCTACAAGTTTTATTAAAAATAGCATCTGTTTGAACAAAACGGTGCATGTTACTGCATTTTCTGTGTAACTGCTGAACTGGAAAATATTTGTCTATGTTCACCATCACCAGTCATTTACAGAAATGGGGTTAGAAAACAGTGCTGGAAATTGATGATAACCCACTGTGTATGCATGTGCTGTGTTCTCGCTGTGTTCTCTTACTTAATTCTCACTACAACTTATAGCTCATAGCTAGGTAGTTTCACAGTCAGTATTTGACTCCAGTTTTATATGACAGTAGAACCATAGCTGTGTGTTTTGTTATTTTTTAACATAGTGTTGTTTATGCTAGGCAAGTGCTCAATACCTGAGCTACAGCTCAGTCCTAGAACCAGGGATCTTACATGTCATTCCACATCAAGATTTGATCAGTATATCTTCAGAAGAGTAAGAAAGGATAAAAGCTAACCTAAGGCGGGGGAAATCCAAGAGCATGGGGAGGGGGAAGAAAAGAAGCATTTTGCAGCAACCCTAATTTGTTGTTTTGGTTTTTTTGACATTTGTCAAAATTGTCAAATGAGATAAATATTTATCTTCAAAAATGAAAAAGTCTCTCTGAGATTGTTTACTGTTAGTTTTACTCAAGCTGTTAGGGGCTCACAAAAATTTGAAGTTCAGATTTTTTGTAGCCTCATTTTTCTCTAGTCAATATCAAAAGTACTCTGAAAATCTCATATTTTACTCTGAGAAAGAATAAAAGTGGAAAATTGTTTATGTTTTAACCTTCTGTCCCACCTATAGTTTTTATAGTTTTTTGTTTGTTTGTTTTTGTTTTTTCCTATTCAAAGCTTTCTTTCAGGATAGTTGTTCTCTGCCTTGTGGAGAAATCTCAACTCTTTAATGACTAGCAGAGGCGGGGTCACAAGCTTCACTTCTTTTTTTTGGTTAGCCTTTTGATTTCTCTTCTCCTGTTGGACTTTCTGCTTTCTGTAAACCTTCCAGCTGTCCCAAAGAGGAAATTATATAGTTACATTTAGCAGCGCTTTTCAGAAATACCCTGGCAAGAGCGACCATGATTTAGCATTTATTTGTGTTGCACACAATTGACTACAGGTTCCTGGTATACACCCACATGTATATGAAAGCATATTTAGCCCTTGAGGTTCGTGTAGAGTTATGATGGGTATGATTTAGGTTTGGATGCTCGAGCCTTTTTCTAAACTACTTCTCTCTGTGTTGGAATAATAATGTGTATCCCAATTTTGCACACCTTTCTTCTGATTGTTGGGGCTCTACATCGTCTGTCTTTGGTTGTGTTTTGGGGAAGAGGGATGTAAGGGAGTTTGCCTTTCCTTTCTAAAAGTCAAAGTGTCTACTGATTTCTATGGCTTCTAGGCAGCTGTGTCCCAAACTTGATATATTAAAGGAACAAAGCCAGAATTTCTCATAATTAAGTAGCTACTAAGAGACAGTAAATCTCGGTTTTACTTTCAAAATAAAGTGATTTCAAGTGTTGACTGAATGAGTTTTAATATCTGTTCATGCTTTTGACTTTGGTGTTCTTTAGTAATGAGGCTTTAGAATTAGATTAGCTTGATTTAAAAAAAAACAGCTTGTTTATTTTGAAATATTTAACAGAATCACAGGAAAATGTAAAAATAGTATAGAGGGGTTGTTTGCACCTTTCTCGTAGTTGCCTCAAGCAGCTAAATTGTATGTAATTATAGTATGATGTTGAAAGCAGGAAACTGACGGCAGTGCAGCACCTGTATGCTGGGGAGTATGATTGTTCAGGAGTGAGGAGGAGCTGTACGTTTTGGTGCTTGTTACCCAGTTTCTATTAAAAATTATATTTAGACAAGATTCACTCCCATGAGCAGTCCCTGATATTTGACATTGTGTTCTATTATCTTTATAAATGTAGTATTTTAAAATGATACAACACTGATGTTGTTTATATAAATTCTTTAGGCATGTCATATTGGTTTCCAGAAGTTGAATTTGTAGATCTCCCATTGCTTTTAGATGCTACTTCTCATTGCCATCAACATTTCTATTAGTGGAGCTAACCATACCCATAAACAGAGGCTTGCATGCCATACAAGTTTATTTCTTATCAACATTAAGTCTAAAATTAATGTTTCTGATTGGTGAGCAGCTTGTCCTCCACCATCTGATTCAGAAATTCATTTTCCTGAAGAAGGAAATGAATCACATCTTCTAGCGATGGCACCAGGTCACCATGCTGTCTTCATCAGTGAGGAGGAGAGGGTGTTCAAATATTATGGGAAGATTGGATGGACCAGTCTGGATGTGTGCCTGTCACTTCCCTTCACATGCCTTGGCTAGGACTATGTTACTTGGCCATCTCTTTTTTAATCAAAACAGAGAAGTTGTTGCTCAGGAAGGAAGAAACAGTGTCTGGGAACAGCCATCTAGTCTCCCTTGGTATAGTAGCTCTTCTGCCGGATTTTACTTTACTTTAAGGATGAAAAGCACATCATTTTTGGTGTGAAACATTAGTTTTAGTTATTCAGAAGTAATCTTTGTTCATCTGTGATTCTTGAATTTATAACTTACAGATTAAATTGTTTAGTAGTGAGATTAAAAATATTGCAGAAATAATGGGTTATTTAATTTCTAGAATAATGAAAGAATAGAAGTAGTTTTATTTTAATAAATGAGGAAATTAAAGCATCTAGTTGTGTAAGAATGGCTTACACAATTAGGATTAATACACATATGGTATCTGGGCTGCTAGTAGTTCTATGCAGATTTTATGGCCCATGTTAAATATGGAAAGAGCTGCAGGGTAAATTTTTGTCTGTGAGTAGGCTCATTGGCCCTGTTTGAATATCGTAAAAACAAAAACAACAAAAAATCAGTGCACTAAACAGTAGTTAAGAAATAGGGTTATTCATGCTGCAAATTTGATTTGATTTTTATTTTTAATAACCTCAATTCTGAAATCCTTTAGATTGATTAGTGAAGAAAGAAAAACATGGAAAAATTAGAGCCAAGTAATTTGTTCTCTATTCCTCAAGGCAGGACTGAAAATCCTAAGGTCACTGTTTTTAGGTGAAGGGACGTATGTGTTCCTGTCAGCTCCTCTGTTTCCACCACAGAATCAGGCGTGGTCCTTGTCTGCATCACGTCTTGAGGGCCTGATGTGAATTGTAATATTCTGGTCCTCAACCAAATCATGTTATAGTAGGCAAGATGTTTTTCCTCTCCTCACACTGTGGCATACCAGCCAGCTCTCCGGAGTTAATGATCCCCAGCTGCCCGCACTGACATGGTCTGGCTTCAGGCGTCCTGCCAGCAGGTCGGGGAAATGCTGCCGTTGGCTGCTGTGGGCATTCATCTTCTGTTGGTCTCTCATAAAGTGCTCGATAAGGAATTAGTGATCAAGCACGAGTTTGAAGCACCTGCCAAATGGAATTAATAAGTTGCCAGGTCCTTGCATCTTGAAGAAGGGTTCTGCCCTGTCCATTAACACTGTACATGGTCTTTCTTTGGCTGGAAGGTGAGAGCTCTGGAAATCGATTGGTTACTGACTGTGGCAGGAATTGGGTTTCCTGCTTGGGCAAAAGACTTATCACACTATCTTCTAGAGTCTGTTTTCCTTGTGATGGACATCTATTGCTTTTGCCAGTCTATAGTATTCACTGTATTTTCAGTGTGATTCTGCTCTTTGAGCAAGAGATCATTTACTTAAGTGATGACTAATGGAGCCCTGGAAATTAGAGCCTTTTGTTTAAAGAGGAAGGGAATAATTCTAGATAACCCTGGAGTCATGAAACTTTTTGAAAAAGGGAAAGACTGAAAAATAAAGTGGCCCACAGGAACAACTTTTATCAATTTTTAAGTATTACCAATATATTTTTAAAATTTAGTTGTCTTTTTTACATTTTTCTAATTGTTGCATTAAAGTTGTACATAGTGATGGGATTTTTTTTGTTACATATTCATATGTGCACACAATATAATAAGTATTACCAGTATTTTAAAGTAAAAAATGAGTATCAGACACATATGGCTGAGTATAAATAGGAAAATGTATCAGAATTTCAGGCTTGAGATGTTTGGAATTTTACTTTTGTTTGAATATTTGGTTTTGGTTATTTATGCCTAAAATTAATTATTTTGGTACCCTTGTGTCTATGATTTATAGAAATGTTGTGCCTTAGAATCAAGGCCATCAAGTTCCTCATAATTAATCGTGTAAGCTTGATTCAAATTTAGCTTTTGAAATATCCATCTCTATACAGTGAATCAGAGCAATTTACAGTGCACGAGACCAAATCATTAAAGTCCCACTGATTGTACATAAAGGGGACTCTATGTAGTCTCAAGTGTTTTTTAAACCCAGCTCTGTTCCCTCCCTCCTTTCCCTTTTGGTATGTTGATAAAACGGTGTTATAAAGGATACTTTATACAGGCTCATCCACATCAGATGAGAGCATTTTTCTGAGAGCTGAAAAGCTTGGATGAGAAAATTCTGGTTTTCATATGATCAGAATTAACAAGCTGAACCAATTAATAGATGTGTTCCACCAGAAAACACTTGTTTTTGACAAACCCTTATTCATCATGAAGAAAGAGTCATGGATCAGTAGAGAGGCCGTGTTCAGGGAAAGAAAAAAAAGAAGGGAATTTTTTCTTTTAATTTTGCAGAACTTAGGGCTCAGTTTACTCTTCAGCAGTTTATTTAACTGTACAGTACTCTCTTGCTAGAAGATGCCAGCCAGGGTTACTATCTCAACCTCATCCCAGGATCTTCCAAGTTTTAGCACTGGAAGTTAGCCAAATTGGACTGGTTGGTCACCTCTGAGACAATTAGTCACATGGATGGAAATCTCTTGGATCTAGAAGCTTTGCGCTGGAAAATGTTCAGAACACTTCTTGTTGAATGAAGTTTAGAATAAGAAAAATATGTTTGTTAAAATAATAATCTCAAGTTGGGTCCTGATATCAGCAGAGTTTGTAAGACTTGCATGCATAGGATTTTTAAAAATTCAGTCAGATGAATTAAATACCTGCTTTACAGAGCACTATGCTGAACATATGAGGGAAACTCAGCTGAATTAAGACATCAACCAATGCCATTCTTCATTTGAACGTTAAGTTACTTTAAGCATGGTCTGGTAACTGGAAATATAGCAACATGTGATAAACTATGTCAGTAAGCAAATGAAATTGGCTGCAAAGGAAATGGAAAGATTAGATTAAACAAATTTCTGTGGAAGTCATTAGGACAATGAAATTGTCTTGTGAGAAATAATAATAGTTCAGGGCCTCTGCTGGCGAACAGGGTTCTTGGTGTGGAATAGAAAGCCGCAGGCATGAGGCGTGGTGGAGTGTGGTGTTTTAGTTGAGGGTACTTTTCCTCTTCGGGGTGAAGTAGAGAAAGGCCCTCCTTCCTCAGGCAGGGGTCCCCAGGGGGTTGAATAGTGCACTGCTGGTTTTCAGCACTGACAGGCCCCCTCAGCAACCCCTCCCCACATTTGAGTGTGTGACTTTCATTTCAAACTGAATTAAAGGAGTACAATGAGCAGGAATGTTGAAAGCCAAATGAAAGCTTAGTCTTCTAGGAGAATATTTTGTTCTTTTCCCTTCTTACAGGAAGGAGGGAACTGACACACCCTGAGAAAAATGGAAGCCTTTCCTGTACTTAGCTGAATTCCTTTCCTCAGGTTCCTTATTTTTTTGTGGTCATGAAGGTCAGGCTGTGGCAGTAGAGCATTTTCTGCTGAATTATGGTTACTCTCCTAATCATGGCCACTTTGGTTGCTTCTTTGTGATGGGCCCTGTGTTGAGCTGTTTGCGTGTATCATCTCCTTGAGATCCTTTCAACAACCTTGTGAGCTATCATTTGACAGAGAAGGCTCCTGAGACCTCCTCTTGCCTACTCTCCTGCTTTGTGGCTAAGCAAGTCAGGATTCAGACCCATGTCCTGTGACTCCATGACCCTTGGTGGCTTCACCACACCCAGCTGTTCTTATGATATGGAGAGTGCCAGCTTTTGAGAGCATAGAATAAGGGACCCTTAGAAACTCCTCTGAAAACCAAGGCATCGGGCACAGAGATATGGAAGATTTATCATACTGCAATATTATGAAATTAAGTTCTAATCAAATATAAGTAAAATATAAGCGAACATATTTCAATATGTAAATATTTACGAGTAATAGGTCTGAGGCTTGAATTTCCAGTTCCTTGGACAACTTTCCTACTTAGATTTTTTTCTATTATGCTTACTTACAGATTTTTTATATTATGTTTCAAAATGAGATTCTTAAGTATATCAGGAAATTAGAAGCATGCCTTTTTAAAAAATCATGTAGATGTAATTAGTATGAATTTCTAACTTCTGCATTACTGATAGACATTTTATATAAGCAATAAAACCCTGATAACATGAATAATGATTGTTTGTATGCTGTGTATTCTCTGTACTAAGAGTCACAGTGATTCTTATTTCTACTCTGAAATCTTAGTTATAGATTTCACCTCAGGAGCTTTCAGTGTGAGTGAGAATTGGGATTTAAAAATAAAACCAAACTGACTGGGGTTGAAGCCTTACACTTTTCACCATTTTTTCCCTAATATATTTGACTTCAGTGGAAAAACATAGTTATTTATGAGTGGTATGAAACTCAAATCCTTTCAAGGAATGAGGCTCACCTGTGATCCCAGTGACTTGGGAGGCTGAGGTAGGAGGATGGTGAGTTCAAGGCCAGCCTGGGCATTTTAGCATGACTGTCTTAAAATGGAAAATAAAAAGGCATAGTGCAGTAGTAAAGCACCCCAGGGTTTAATCCTTAGAATTAAAAACAAAACAAAACAAAGGCTCAATTCATGTAAGGAAGTGAATTTTACAGGTGTTTCTCAAGCTAGTGCAAGGAATCATTTGATCCCTCACTTTTTAGCTCCTGCAGCCCTAACAGTCAGTCCTCCTGTCTAACATCTGAGGGTGATAGCAGTGGCCATGGAAATTCACTGGTCTCTGAGGGAGTTTCTTTAGACCAAGAAAAGATTTCTTTGCTCCCACTTTGATTAATTCCTGTGAGTGCTGCTGGGTTATTAGGCAGCCACCCTAATGCTGGCTGTAAGCACAGTGCAGTGAGGTCATCCATTTCTGGAGGAGCCATGGTCTGCAGCAAGCCTAGGCGCCGAATGTCCTGCTTGGCCCCTGCCTTAACTTGGTGCCCGAAGCCAGGGTGTCGGGGAGCCTGCTTGCTGTCAACTGCCATGAAGTTGCTTCAGGGTCTGTGGATGAGGATGCTGGGGGTGGGAAGGGCTGTGGATTGCCCTAAAGGAAAGCTAGATTGGAGAAAGTGACTTGGTAAAAGTTGAAGTGCGACTATGTCCCCTCTCTACCCTAAATTTAAGCTGCCTGGATCTCTTAACACAGACCCAGCATAAAGGTAGGGTAGAGACAGAGAGAGACCAGCAGCCCAGCCTGGCCTGCATTCCACACAGGTTCACCAAGTGGGAGAGAGAACAGTGCTAGCTGGCAACACAGAGTGACCTTGCTCTCCTTTCAGCAGTGGTGGCCTCATTGGTGTCATGGGGACTGACCACAAGGTTTGAAATTCCTAGGGAGTGGGTCTGTGTCCAGAATGTTGAGAGAGAGGTAGAAGTATTTCCTTTTCTCTTTCCCTGCTGCAGGGACTTAACCTTAGTGACAGAGTGATACCAGGACTGGACTTTGTCCATGAGCAAAAGGGAAATGGAATCATCAGTCATTTAGGAATATTATGCTGCTATTCAAGCTTTCAGAGTTTAGACCTCCATTTTAGCATCCTTTTATTCAAAATTTAGACCCTCAACTTTGAGACACTTTCAGGAGTGCACAAGTGTGGGAGCCGGAGTTGCCTTAGCTGTGTTGATTTCTTCCTTCTCTGAACTCTTTTAGTCCTGGGGAAGGGCAGGTAGCACAAAGTGGCCCTGTGGGATGTTTAGAGTGAGTTGGGACAGAGTGCACAAGTTCAAGCTCCAATTCTGCCAGTCACTGGCTTTGAGATTCCAAGGAAGTTAGTTTTCTTTGTAGTGCCTCGTTTCCCCATCTATGAAATTAATGTAGCAATAATGCCTGCTTCATAGTTATTGATGTATTTAAAGGGTTAACATGTATTTGGCAAAGTTTCTAAAACACAGTGTACACGCAGTAAATGTTGGCTGTTATTTAAATGTTAAATATATGCCTTACATTGCTTCTAGGACCTCACTCAATTCCCAATATTGTTCCTGTCAAATTAAAAATTGTCTGAATAGCTTATCATTTTTCATAATGATAATGTCATAGCAGGCTTTTTGTTAATTTCTAGGTTAATCAGGTATTTCTGGGGATCCTGCATTCCTCTACCTATACTCTTGAAAGTAGTATTTGCACTTTGAGCATTCTCTATGGGAAGGTGCAGATTTTGTTTTATATGATATGAGAGGTGGCAGAACATTTGTGGTTAAGGGCACTGGCTGTACTTATATTTTGACTCCTCTCTCTTAATATCTATAGGACCTTGGGACAAGTTATTGGGTCATTAATGCCGCTGTTTTCTCTTTGCAAAAGGAAAATTTTGATATTTTCCATCTTAGAGGAATGTGCTAAAGGAATACATACTTTAAAACCATGCCTGGGATACCCGGAAGGCATTCACTGAATGGTAGCCTCTGTTGTGTTTGTTGACCTCAAGTGTATTTTGCTGATTTACTCTTTTTCACTAGCTTAATTGTACTTGAGTTTATGAGCTCATGTGTTCCAGTGAGGCCCAGAAAATATTATTCTAGTATTATTGGCTATTTTCTTTGATTTCTCTTAGTGCTACAGTTTACTTGTATACCTGTACAAATGTATATTGCAAGTAGCAGTGATTTTATTGCATGGATTCCATAGTTTTTTGGTGTGCAATAAGTTCGGTTGGATAAAAATAAGGGAAAACACAGCAAATATATAGTCGGAGAGGAGCCTGGGTCGCTGTCCAGCAGGAGGCTCAACTTCCATTCCACGAGGCTCAGAGCTGTAGTGTGCTGTCGGTGCTCTCCTTCTGCTGCCTCTAAGCATCTCTCCAGGATTAAATGTTAGATGGAGTGAAAGCTTTTTGATGTGTAAATGCCATGCATACATAATGGTACGTTTCATTTGGAAGAAGCTTCTTGTTTTGGAAAATTAGGTGTTCTGGTCAGAAAAAACCTTTTATACATTGCAAATTAATGACCAATTGACAAAAGTACATTAAGAAATTATTTCACACCAAAATCACAATGCTAAATAAACGTTATGCTTTTCCCACTTATTCTTGTCACGTCTCTGTACCTACTTGGGCTACAACCTTTCATCTATTTCTGAATCCAATATCTCAGAAATTTCCAAAATAATCATGTCCCTCCTGGTGTCCACCATTTCCCCATTGGGACTGCTGGGCCACTGTTTGTAGTTGGCCTTAAGAATGGGCACTGTACCAATGTCAGGCAGTGCTGACATTGGAAATCAAACCAGGTCATCTTTCTGCTGAAGGCCTTTCACTGACTGTTCATTTCCATCAACATAAATCCAGGATGTGAAGGCCCATTGTGAAGTGGCCCCAGACTGCCTGTTCAGCCTCTCTGCTCACCAGTCTGCTGGCAGTAGTTCCTCCAGCTGTGATAGGCTTCTTGCCCTGTCTCAGTTCTAGGCCCTTATATATGCATCATGTTTCTGCTTTCCTTACCTATCTCACTTATCATCTGCCCAGCTGTCGGCTTCATCGTCACTTGGAGCATTCTTATTTGTCCATTCTCCATTCATCTTTATGCTTAGGAGACTAAGGCAGGAGGACTGCAAGATTGAGGCCAGTCTGTACAACTTAAAAAAACTCTATCTGAAAAATCGAAAGGAGGCTGGGCATGGTGGCACATGCCTGTAATCCCAGTGACTCAGGAGGCTGAGACAGGAGGATCACAAGTTCAAAGCCAGCCTCAGCAACTTAGCAAGGCTCTGAGTAACTTAGTGAGACCCTGTTTCAATATATAAACAGAGGTGGGGGTGTAGCTCAGTGGTTAAGCACCCCTAGGTTCAATCCCTGGTAAAAACAAAGAGCGTCAGAGTTTGCTTTCTTGCGCTCCTGCTCTTCGGCAAGTGAGGATACAGCGAGAAGGTCCTCAACAGACACCAAATTTCAGTCTTGATCTTGTACCTCCTTGTCTTCGGAACTGTAAAAAGATAAGTTCCTGTTCTTTAAAAGTTATCCAGTCTGTAGTATTGTTTACAGATACACTAAGACAGAAGTTATTGTGCTGTTATTATGCAGAAATGCCATTTTTTTAAAAGAGAGAGGGACAGTGAGAGACAGAGAGTGCTTAGTTGTGTACGTGGTGCTGAAGTTTGAACATGTGTCCTCATGCATGCCAGACAAGTGCACAACTGCTGAGCCACCACTCCAGCCCCCAGAAATGCCATTTAATAATATAGATGCTCCTCATCTTATAATAGATGGTGGCCTGATAAACCCATCAGAAACTGAGAATATCAAGTCAAAAATGCATTCGATGCTCCTACCCTTCCGAGCATCATAGATTAACAACATAGTGCACTGTAGAGTATTGGCTGCTTTCTCTCGTGATAATGTGGCTTCCTGGGAATTATGGTTTGCAGCTGCTGCCCAACATCATAAGAGTGTATCGTACTAGCCCAGGGAAAGATTGATGTTCAAAATTCAAAGTATGGTTTCTACACAATGCATATTGCTTTTGCACCATTGTAAGCCAAAATATCATAAGTTGAACCATCAGTAGTGGGGGATCATTTGTAATCTGTGTTGAAAATGTGCTGAAAAGACTAGTTTCAATTTATTTTTATGCTGTAATTGTAACAAGGCCTTACCCTTGTCACGGGGGCCTGAAAATGTCCCCTGGTAACTAAAAGCAGGATAAAAACTTGGCATTATCTCCTTGAATTTTGCATCTGTCACCTTTGCTCTGAAGCACCTTGGATTCCAGAAACACCAGATCTGTTGGATAAACACTTTGTGCTGAATCTAAACTACCACTTAGGCAGCAGCAATTTTCTCATCATCAACAAGGCACCGACTGACCAATCTAGATAAAATAATGGATCAGAGCATGCCTGACCATTGCTTGCTTCGGCAATGCCTCTAACTATGCAGTTCTCCCACCCTTGCCCTTAATCTTCTTTCTTTAGAAGTCCAAAGTCGTGGTCAGCCTCAAAGATAGGGCTAAAAACACTTTTCCCTTTTGTCTTCCCTATATAGTCATATTGGTTAAAGTTCTTTTCCTGCTTTTCATCATTTTTCTGTTTGCTTTTTGGGGCAAATGACCAGACCTGATTTGTTGGCACCCCCAGCGTCAGGTCAGTGGCCTGGGACTCCAGTTATATATAGAGCAGTGAATGGTTTGATTTTAGATCTGGATTTGGCCTCTTGCCAACTGCGAGATCTTAAATAAGTAGTAGCTTTATTCTTAAGATGGGGACAAGCATACACTCCCAGGGCTGATAAGAAATAACAAGGGCAAGATGCTTAGCACAGTGCCTGGCATGTATTAAATGCCTAAAGTACTCTCTATTACAGATGAAGTGGAATTTCCCTGGAACTGTTAATGAGAGACAAGGTTTATATTACCAAGGCTGAATTTTTGTTATTACTTGTAGAAGCAATTAAAAATCTGGGCAGTTGACTAAATTAATTGTTGACGGAATATAAATTGGATCCTCTGGCTAAATTAATGAGGCCCAAGCTCTTTGACCATTGACCCTGAAGGACCATGACCTTTTCCAAGTCATTTAACAATTTCTCTGCTTCATCTTATTTCCTCACCTATCAGACTACCCAGTCTGTTCTGCTCCCATCTAATAGTACCTTCCTTCAATTTTCAGGATGGTTAAGAAAACTACAACTATACTGCCTGCCCTATACCTTCTTAGTCTTTATCCATATTTTATATATGATAATCTAAGTACATGTTTCTTTGCAACACAATGAGTTAAGACTTTAAAATTTCTGTAAGAACAATTTATCAAAGCTATAGAGAAGGGTATGGAAGGTCAATTTGGTCTTCTGAGTAGATGGAACTGAGAATCGTCTTTGTCTTAGAGTAGTTAGCACCTTCCCTTCAGAGTCCTCATTTGAATATCAAAGGAGACATCAAAGGTTGGTGGCTCCTCTGTAGAATGCCTTTGCTTATTAAGATTTAGAGAAAGCCCTTCCAGATTCAAGGAGAGTGCATTAAAGAGGGAACCCAGAGACACTTACATTTCTTCTGTTGTTTTTGCTAAGCTTGTAATCTTTTCTAATGTGAGCTGTGTCTTTGTTATATTTTGTTCCACTGAGAAATCTTTTTTCTGTGTTTCAAAGAAAAGCAGTATTTTTGAGTTCCTGTTCTAAAAGCACCTAGTTCAAATTTTTATCAGAATATGTGATTATCAATATCACTGATATTGAAAGAGTGAAGGGAATTTAGTTACAATTGGTGTTCTAGAAGGAATTTCATATATAGCTATTTATTCAAATCACACTTATTAAAACATGGTTAGAAAGACTTTATTCAAGGTAGAGGGGGCTTGTGGCAATAGGTATAGGGAACACTGTGGTGGGATTTTGCAGCAAAGGAAAGAGTTTGGTCTGAACCCTGAATATAGCAAAGGCACATAGAAATTTATGGCCAAGAAGTAGGTTGGAGGGGTCAGTGGATGGTAAATTACTAAAAGAAAACATCCTGAATGAGGCGGGGAGGGATTATGGCTAACCTGACCTAAAAGGATTCTTGTGAAGAAAGGGTGAACATCACCCTGGTTGATGCTAGAGAAGGAAGGATCTGGTTGTTTATTATTTTGTTTTTATTTTATTTTATTTTTGGTTGCTAAAATGATTTAGCAGGGTTCTTGTTGAAACGGAATTTCACAAGAAAATGCACAGATGGGCCTAGAAGAAGGTTCTGGAGTCTGACTACACTGTGATCCTGTGTATAGAGTATCTATTGACATAGTAATTAAGTGTTACTAAAGGACAGTGACTAATAATAATAGACATTCATTTAGCTGAGCATGGTGGCACATACCTGTAATCTCAACTATTTGGGAGACTGAGGCAGGATGATCATAAGTTCAAGGCCATCCTGGGCAATTTAGTGAGGCCCTGTCTTACTACAAAAAAGAAAAATGGCTGGTGATACAGTTCAGTGGTAGAATACCCCTGCGTGCAGTCCTCAATACCACAAAAGAAAAAAACATTCCCCCAACATTCATTTAACTCTCAAGATTAAGGGTGGATGATTTAGGGTGGCAGGTTGTTCTGGTCTCTGCTAAGATCTTTAATAGGAATGGAAGACTGAGTAGCTATGGAGAATGAACTTCAGGAAGCAGTCACATTTTAGCTCTGAATATTTGCACATAATCAACTGGGAAAGTGGATATTAGTTGGAAAATATGGTGTGTGTAGAAGCATAAATTAGGGAATTTACTTTGGATAATCTTGCTCTTTGTTTTTATTTGGAAAAACCAGAAGTTGTTAAAAAATGTAGTTTGCCAATACCAATAACCTATATTAACGTTGAACTATTTTATATATGCAGCTGCGAATTATAGAGGTCAACTCAAAATGGAGGAGGAGCAACTAATATTGGTTTTACTTCTGATCCTTTGATATTTCCTGTTTTTAAAATTTGGCAGGTGTCTCTATCGGTGTTCATGAATTTATAATGTCATCTGTTGGTAAGAACATTCAGTGATCACAAACTTTTTTACCTAAAAGAGACCCCGAAACCTTTTAGCCCAATTTTCATTGTTTTTTTTTTGTTTTGTTTTGTTTTTAAGAGAGAGGGACAGTGTGTGTGAGAGAGAAAGAGAGTATCAATTTTATTTAGTTTTTCATATGGCTTTCGTTGCTCCAACACTTTGTTGTGTATGTGGTGCTGGGGTTTTGACCCACGTCCTTGTGCATGCCAGGCAAGCGCTGCAACTGCTGAGCCACTGCTCCAGCCCCCAATTCCCGTTGTTAAGGGAAGAAAATGAAACTTCTATAGCTGTGTTCCAGGTCATGCAACAAACTAAATGGAAGCAAAGGACTAGAACCATGGACCCTTGGTTCTCTTTATGATGATTTCCCCAGAGGTTTGGTGTCCGGGTTGGCATGCTCCCTGACTTTGTAAGGAAAATTGTGGAGAATTAGAATGAAATTAAAAAGTATTAGTGATAATATTTTTTATCTTATAATTAAAATGTGTACCTGAGAAAATTAGATATAATATTTAATTATTACTTCCAGTTTTTTGATTTTATATTTGAAAGAGGAATTATAATGTTCTTCCTCATGGAATTATTTTTTTGTTCATTTATATACTTATTTTTTATTGGTACTTTATAGATATACATAGTAATTGGGTTCATCCTGATAAATTCATACATGCAGGGAATTGGATTTCAGTTCTCATGGAATTATTCTAAGTGGCAAATAAGTTATTACATTTATTTATTCATTTTTTGCAGTACTGGAAATTGAATCCAGTGCCTTGCTTATGTTAGGCAAGTGCTCTATCACTGAGCTACAGTCCCAACTCAAATAATTACATTTAAACCACTTATATTAGTATCTGGCGCATATTAATTGTTAGCTATTTTATTATAATCGCTTTAATAATGTTTTCTATTTATTATTGTTCAGTTTCACCTCACAGACCATATCATTGTGGGGGAAATTGCTCTGTCCAGTTTTGGTTATGGAATTAGAAAGGAGAAAATGTTGCAGAGAATTCAGCCCATTGCACGCACCCTATTGAGGTTAAGAATCTCATCCACTGATCTGGAATTTATCAAAAAAGGGTGCCATGCAGTTTTTTACTTATTTTCTCATTTATTGTTGGTCAACAGGTAGAAATAGAAATCTTGAAAAGAAGCCTTGTTTTTCAACCACTGATCTCTGTACCACTTTAGGCTTTCATTGCTTTGGGATATTACATTTTAAGAGTAAATCATTTGGTGACTTTGGCTTGACTTCTTAAGGAAGTGGAATTTCTCCAAGAATTTCTAAACCAGAGGACACTTTATAAGAATAACTTACTGAAATAACCATCATAGCAAGCTTTGACTGGAACCATATATAGGGGATTCATCTAAATTTAACATTGCAAAAATCCTCAACTCTGTGATTTGTTGTTCTGTAGAAAGAAAGACCACTTCTAATTTTTCTACTATGCTAAAATAAACAAGCAACAAAGGGAAGTTAAGAAATAATGCTTCCAACAGCAGAGCACCTCGGGAAGTACTTTTTCTCCTTCCCAAGTATTGTGACTCCTGTCCTCCCCAGCACCTTCTTCAGCCCCTCTGCCATCTATTCCCTTTGCCCTTCTGCTGCCATTTATCATACGCCCTGTAAAGGAATAGCAAATGTTTCCAGTGTTGCTTGACTCGGCCTGGAAATGCTAATCATGGTAGAGGCACAGCTCAGAGAGAATGCTTAGCAGTGCTTTCTCCTTTGAGGATTGCAGACTCTGGAGACAATGAACATGAAAGCTAAGGACTTTGCTTAGAACAGTGCACAGATACAAACACACACAAAACCTCATGTACGTTGTCAGGACTCGCTTTGGCACTTTTGGGGTAGCTGCTGCTAATGCCTCTTCCTCCCTCCAAGCCCTCTCTGGTGATGTCTAAGGAGATGAAAGGATTTAAATACAGTGCATGAGGATAGATCTAGTGCAAAGCTTGTTAGTAGCTAACCCTTTTTTGTGTTTTGGAGGCTCCTCATTTTCTCCATTTATTAAGTACATGATAATCAGATCTGAGCATGATTACTTCAAGTTCTTTATGAACCAGGAAGAGGAAAAGAGAAGTGTAAAGGAAGAGACTGGCCTTTAAGTAAGGCAATTTCAAAACATTTTTTAAAAAGCAGAGGATGCAAATACGTTTTGTAAACAGCCCTTCAGAGTGGATGATTCTTTGTGAGATACTAACTCACTTGGGTCTTACAAAATGATTTCTCTCCTTAAAGAACATTCTCCCTACGTGCAGAGACTTCATTGAGATGCAGATTTTCAGATATTCTGGAGGGAAATCCTTTGGGGAAAAATCCTTCAGTAAAAGGAGTAGAAGAGAAAAATTGCAAAGAAGTAGGAGGAATAAAGATGAATTAGGAAACGCTTGTTAGATTATATGATTTGATTCCACTTCCTTTCTCCACTGTACTTTAATATGTAGAAATTTGCATGTGGGTAAACAAGATTTCCTTTATAGTTTCATTTGGAGTTTTTGGTATTTCTTCTTGCTTCTTTTTCATTGTCTTTATTAATGCTCTTTGATCACGTAACATATCTACATGTCTGGAGCTCCCATTTTGTAGGATTGAATGGGCTATGGCACCATGCAGGGTCTACACAAGTTCCTGCACCTCCAGAAGTTCACATTCTTGTAACCTGGTTTATGTTCAAAAATCATAGGAGAGAGAAAATTGTTCATTGTGTATAGGTGGCTCTGATCCCACCACTGAAGCTTACTAACTTTGCTACCTTGCAAAAACTACTTAACTTAATTGCAACCCTTGCACTGTCTTTATTTAGGGGTAAGACATTTGTGAGGTATTTTTTGGGTGAAAAGCAGTACCTAGTAGGTAAATGAACTCTCATTTTGTTTGGAATCATCCCTGTGGCCTGTGTAACCGCATAGTTGTGAGAATGTCTAGGTTCTTCAAGGTTAGGTGGGATAGTAGTATTTGGACTTCGCAGTGCTAGATTCCATTCCCTATTGTCGTGTTTATTCTTCACAACTTTCCTGTGAGGTAGGTATTATTATCGTCCTAAATGAGGAGAACAGCTGTGCAGGGAAGTGAAGAAAATTCCAGGTATCCGGGATTATAAGCAGCAAAGATACAGGATTAGAACCCTTGTGTGCTGGCTCCAGCCCACACTCAGCCTTTCTCAGAGCTCTAGCATATTCACGTTGAAAAGGGAATTTTATGCAGGAGACTCTTTCACTTATTTGAGATTTATTTCCTTTCCTGTTTCAGGTGTCTGACAACAAGCAGCAATAGAAATTTCCTGCTTACCATGAGACCATTTTTAAAAAGGGCTGTTTTGGTCATAAGTTATGTAAGTATATATCTAATCAAGAATGTTTTTGCTTTGACTCTGCTCAGAGACATGATCCAGATTATTTAACAGAATCAAGAGTAGATTCCAATAATGGGATCTTGGTATCAATTTACATGCCATGAACATAGCAAAGCATTGGCAGGTATATGTGAAAGCATTCTAGATATATGTGAACTTGGTGATACAGATAATGTGAACTACACAGTATTTTACCAAGTCCCTTTCAAGGTGCTAATACTGATATGTCTCTAGAGTAGTGACTGAAATCTGATTCTATCAATTATCTATTACTATTTAACAAATGACCCCAAGTTGTAGTGGTCTAAATACCACAACCATATATCTGCCCTAAATTCTTTAGATTGTGCAGCATTCAGGTGAATGGTTCTTCTGAGCATCATGGGTTTTGGTAGGGGTTACTCAGGCAAGTGTCTTCAACTATCGTAATGGCTGGGTCTTCTCTGTTCTCTTCCAAATTGCCTCTTTCTGTAATAACTCATCTCTGGGGCCTTTGTCTAGAAGGATTGTTAGGACTTCCTTATAACGTAGCAGCTGGGTTTTGAAAGAGCCATCTAAAAGAAACAAGGCCTCTCAGGGAGAGTTAGACCTAGAATTGACACACTGTATTTTCTACCACATTCTTTTGGACAGTACAAGGCACAAGACCAAACTAGGTTTAAGGGAGGAGGTGACTAACTCCATTTGTTGATAGGAGGGACAGAAAGCACATACAAAGAAGGAAGAGATTATTGGTGACCATCTTACCAAATCTTTTTGTTCTCTAAAGGTGATTGTCATTTTATACTTCCGTCTGTGGATAATGGGAGGATCTATGCCCCTCTTTTCAGAACAGGATAATCCAGCTTCATTTTCGCCTTATATTCTTACAAGGTCAGTAGAAATAAAATTTTTACACTTTACTTGGTATTTGTTAGGTAAATAGTATTAAATTATAGGTGGGCTTTGCCTTTAATGAAAGAAAAATTGTGTTCTATCCAGCATGTGGGTAGGAAGGAAATTACTGTTGGTATAGTTGGGATTCTTATTAACAAATGTGGCTGTTCTGGCAGCATTGTTGTTATTGTTCTCATTGGTGTGTATTTGTTTACTCAGCAAGTATTTTATTAGACACTGTTATCAATAATGCATATCTCTTCAGTGGTTCATTTGGCAAATGTTACAGAACAAAGCCCAGAGAGGTACGCAGAGATTGACTGGATATTGTAAGCTTTGGTAACACTAAATTTAGCCGGGGGCTTGTAAGTGACAAATAGGAATGATCACCAGTTTTTCTGAGATGTGCATGATATGTTGTATCATTTGTCCTTAAAAGTTCTAAAGATAATCAGGAAGCAATCAATGTTTCTGTTTCATTGAGAAAATGTAATCCTCATCTATTCAATCTGCTGTGATAAGGTTTTCAGATATAATTATATTTAAAAATTTTAATAACTTTTCTTTAGAATATACTGTTACCATAATGTTTTAAACATTAAGATACACGGTTCCTGAATGTTTATCATTATATGTACCATTAATATTGTCTAACATCTTTTTTATGATAGTAACCTGCACTTTTTGGGTTTGGAAGACATGAAAAAATTTTGGTCTATAATCCATTTATATTTTGGCTTATTTGTGTCTCTTAGAGACAACAGAATTTTGTCTTTTATTTTCATGCCAACCAGCAGTCTCTCCTTCATATCATTCATTTACCTTTTGTATTTTAATTGATAAACTTTTACCACATTTTATGACTTGTATGCTTTTCTTTATAGTTTTTAGAGTTTTATTTTTATATTTATTTATCTGTTTACATATTTATGTTTTTATTTGTTTTGTCGTTCTAGGGATTGAACACAGGGACACTTAACCACTGTGCTACATCCCAGTCATTTTTAATTTTTCTTTTGAGGTAGGGTCTCACTAAGTTCTCCAGACTGGGCTTAAACTTGAGATTCCTCAGCCTCCTCAGTAGCTAGGATTATAGGTGTGCACCACTGTGCATAGCTTATTTATTTATTTTTAGTTTAATTTTCATGTTTTGTGCTAGGGATGGAACCCATGGCCTCATACATGCTAGGCAGCACTCTACCACCAAGGTACATCCACAGCCTCTCTTCCTTTCATTTAAACTGTTTTCCATTCAAAAAAGAAATATACTGATTTATTAACACATTTTTGTAATAAATAGTACATCACAATTATTCTCATTACTTTAGCATGTATTAATTAAATATTGAATATGCATCCAGAAATCATTTGATGTCTAAACTCTAGTATTGGCTTATCTCTCAGGGAGTCTAAAAATTGTTAGCGTCTTAGGTTTTTTGAAATATTTAAAGATCCTTTGTGATTGACACCTGCAATTCAGTGTTTTATTAATGTTGAAATCTACTTGTCCTTTTTTAGAGATCTCTTTACTGATTTTCAAAATCTCCAGAGCTTCTCATCCCTATATTTTTAGCTGAGTCAACTCATGGATAAATGTTTCAGTTCTGTAGCTCCTTAAGTAGTTTTTACGTTCTGCCTTTAAGATAAAAATGAATTTTGCCAGATCCTATTCTCACATGATGGCCCCATTTCGTTTAGCTTTGGATTGGTTTCCACCCAAATTTTCCTGTGTTCTGAATTTGAGCATTCATTCTTTTTCCCCCCATTTTTATTGTTTTTTTTTTTTTAAAGACATGACATTAGAATGTACAATGACCTAATTATAAAAGCGTGGAGTTTAACTTGTTCTCATTCAGTCCCCAGTATTTCCCCTTCTCCCCCTCCTCCCAACCCCTGTTCTTTTTAGGTATATATGACAATAGGTTAAACACTTGACATCATTATAAAACTATGGAGTATAACTTATTCTAATTCAGGCCCTAGTGTTTCCCCTCCCCTTTCTCTTGCCTCTATTTTTACTGATCTTTCTGTTATTTACTAATATTTTTTTTTAATTTAGTGACTTGTTGATGTGCATGCTGGTGAAAATCACTGTGATATGTTCATATACGAACATAGGAAGCTAAGCCTGATTCATTCCACAAACTGTCCCTATCTCATCCTTCCTTCCTCCATTTCTTTCCCCTTTGTCTATTCCTCTGATCTTTTCCTTGTTTGGGATTAGCTTCCACATATCAGAGAGAACATTTGACCTTTGACCATTTGAGACTGGCTTATTTCACTTATGATAGTCTCCAGTTCCATCCATTTGCCAGGAAATGACAATTCTTTCTTATGGCAATAACTCCATTGTGTGTATATACCACATTTTCATTATCCGTTCATCTGTTGAAGGGCACCTTGGTTGGCTCCATAATTTTGAATTGTGCTGCTATAAGCATTGATATGTCTGCATTACTGCAGTGTGTGATTTTAGATCCTTTGGGTACATACTGAGGAGTGGGACAGTTGGCTCAAATGGTGGATCCATTCTGCTTAGATGTAGCCTGCTCCCTGAGCTTATCATGTGAAAACCAAAATGCATAGTTAAAAGGGGCCAAAACTGAAGGACAGGAACAGGCTGTTGTCAACTTGCCAACGAGTTATTTCATCCATATCTTGTGTCATCAGTAAATCAGTCCCAGGTCTGTGTCAGGGCAAGTTGACCTTGATCTTTGACTCACTGCCCTCCTGCTGCACCTCCTCAGCCACCCAGAGAATAAAGTTTTGTTTTTCTTCTGGTTGGTGACAAAAAAAAAAAAAAAGAAAGAAAGAAAGAAAACAAAAAGAAATAAACAAAGTAAGCTTTGGTAGAACTCCTGGCAAAATTAAGGCCAGGCATTTGTCTGGTTTTTATCTTTCACTTCCAAGGTACAAATTCTTTTCTAGAATTGACAGACTCAGACTCACATTTTAGCCAGGGCTGTCGATAAATCTGTGCATTCTAGTGATGATGTGTGGGAAATGCAGTCAGTAGACGGTGATTGCATAGAATATCATAATTACCGCAACCTCTGTAATCTCCTTTCCTTTAAATAATGTGTCTTTCTGTTCGTGAGCTTCAGTTGAGTTTCAAATGTAAGAAATATGTAGCTACACAGGGGCATTTCAGTGACAGTTGTTGGGAATGGCTTTACACATCCTTCTAGGATAGCTGCTTTAGAATAGACTCTTTTCAGAGAAACACAGTTGTTAATTCCTTTCCTGAGAAGGAGTTCTGCTCTGCCTGCATACTTTGCCTGGAGTACGCTGATGATTCCCAAAGTGGGTTATCTTGGTGTGTTTCCTAGTTCTGCTGAGTTTTTTCTCCTGAACTGTGCAACTTAGCTGTGCTGTGGCTGACTCTGTGAGTCTGTCCTGATTCCAAGTTTGTCATTTGGCTGTGTTGGTCTGCCTTATTGAACATTTTCTTCTCCATTCATCTGCTTGTCTGCTAGGGCTGCCACAACAAGATACCATAGACTGTGTGGCTTAAACAACAGAAGTTGGTTCTCTCCCAGTTCTGGCGTCTGGAAGTCCAAGGTACAATTGGAATGTGTAGAGGCCTCCCCTCCTGGCTAGTGGATGACCCCTTTCTCACTGTGCCCTCACCTGACCTTTCTCTTGTGTCCTTGAAGAAAAAATTCTGATGTCCCTTTTTCTTATAAGGACACCAAAAAGATTTAGGTAGATTAGGTCCCCACTCTTACAACCTCGCTTAACCTGGATCACCTCCCTACAGGCATATCTTCAAATAGTCACGTTATAGAGTAGGGACTTTTGACAGGCCGCATTCATTCCATAACCACTTCCTTTACTGGATTTGCAGCCTTTGCACAACTTTAAGTAGTATCTTTGTTTCCATCCTGCAAGTATTATTTCTTCTTTTAAAGTAAGTATAATAAGGGCTGGAACGGGGTCTCAGCAGTTACAGCACTTGCCTTCCATGCGCGATAGGCGAGTTCAAAACCCAGCACCACGTACACAATGAAGTTTCAAAGCAACAAAGGCTACATGAAAAACTAAATAAAATTGATTCTTTCTCTCTCTCACGCTTGCTGTCCTTTTCTCTTAAAAAAGTAAAGTAAGTATAATGAATTATTTTACTGTTAGGTGAGAATGTTCTCTCCATTTAGTAATTGCAGTAATTAATAATTACATGTAATTAAGAAGAAAAACCTAGTACCTTGTAAGAGTAGCTTGGTCAAATTTTTTTTTTTTATTTCAAATGACTTGTGGCTTTAATTCTGAGATTCCATCTCTTTCTGATTATCTGTGTCCGTGGATTTAGCTCAGAGGAAATATTCTCCCCATCATTTTCTGTTTAACTAAACTGAGGTGAAAAATTACTCTGTTACCCTCATGGGAAATTTTTTAAGGAAAATTTAAGGCATGGGAATAAGACAAAAGCAGCCTATACGACTTCCACTTGAATGTGAACATGTTATGTCCTTATCATTACTGTTCTCTGTGTTTTACAACTCTGTCATTTTAGAATTTAACCTATTGAAACCTGATAGTTACAATGATTTCTCTAGTAGAAAAATAACACTTCAACGTTAGCTTTATTGCCTTGCAGGATATGGAGAGACCATGTATCTGATTTGTTGATCTTATTCATTTCTGTTTTTCACTCACTATGAAAGTTAGTTTTTTAAAATTCAGTTTATATATAATATGTATATATTTGTTTCATACATGTATTCAATTTACTTAATTTTTAAATTCATATTGAGATATAACTTGTATGTTGTATGATTCACCAGACAATGATTCAGTGTTCTTTAGTATACTTACAGAATTGTACAACTATCACCATGGTCAATTTAAAATATTTTCATTTCTCCCAAAAGAAAACCCGTATCCATTACCAATGACTCTGTATTTTGCCCTAGTTTCCCAGCTCCAGGCAGCCATAGCTCTAATTCCTATATTTCTAGACTTAAGATATTCTATGCGTGTCCTCTGAATGGAATCATATAGCATGTAGTCTTATGTGATTGACTTCTTTCACTTAGCATAATGTTTTCAGACATCACCTGTATTACAGTGTGTATCAATTTTTCATTCCATTTTGTTTACTGATAGTATTCTGTGTGCAGATATATCATAATATATTTTATTATTTCATAAAAGTGGATATTTGGGATTGGTTTCCCTTTTGGCTCTTTTGGGTACTGCTGCTATGCACTTTGATGTTAAAGTTTTTGGGGTGCTTGTTTTCTTTTCTTGTTAGTTGGTATGTAGGAGTGGGATTGCTGGGTCAGAAATGTTAACTCTGTATTTAACTTTGAGGAACTGCCAGAATGTTTACCAAGGCAGCTGTACCAGCAGCGTACGAGGCTTCCAGTTACTCCACATTCTTGCTAACACTTGTCTTTTTGATAATCTTCCTATTTTTCTCATGGCCATACTAGTCAGTATGCACTGCCTTATTGTGGTTTTGGTTTATGTTTTCCTGATGGCTAATGATGTTGAACATCTTTTCTTGTGCGTATTATCCATTTCCCTATCTTCTTTGGAAGAAATGTCTTCAGATCCTTTGTCTACTTCTTGATTGGGTTAATGCATTACCTATCTTTTAATTATTGAGCTGTAACAGTTATCTTTATATATTCTAGACACAAGTCCCTTATCAGATTTATGATTTATAAATGTTTCTCCCTATGTGTTGTTTTACTTCCTTGATGATGACATTTTTAATTTTGATGAAGTCCAACTTACCTATTTACCTTTGTCGTCAACGTTGCTTATGCTTTTGGTGTTGTATCTAAGAAGACTTCACTTATCTAAAAGTCTCCTTTGAACTGTCTTTGTCAAGTATCTGCCTCCCTTATTAATGAGTGAGATAAACCTTTAGTTTTTACTGTGTATTTGTATGAGGATTGTGTTTTAATTATTTAATTAATTTTTTTGTGGTACTGTAGATTGAATCCAGGACCTCATGTATCCTCAGCAAATGCCCCACTACTGAGCTACATCCCCAGCCCTTTTTATCTTTTCATTTTGAGACAGAGTTTCTCTACATTGCCCAGACTGGGTTTGAACTTGGGATCCTCCTGCCTCAGCCTCCTGAGTGGCTGGGATTACAGGTGCATGCTACCATGCCAGTCATTTAATATATTTTAAGCTGAACTTGGAATAATTTATGTTATCATAAGCTTATAGGTCATTTAGAATTTGACTTCTTATTATTGACCATTTGGCATATCAAATCTCAAGGCAAGTCGTTACATAATTGAATTAATCATAATTCAAGATGCTCTGGTGACAGGGTACTTCATCTTTTACCTTTCTACTTTTACCCACAAATTCAACTGCCAGTCAACCCTTTGTAATGGATCAATAACTTTCCCAACCTATAATTAATTGGGATTGTGTGGATCGATTGGTGATATGACACTGAACTATATAGCCATCTACTTTCCATTTGAGACAAGTGGTATAATTAGAAACCAGAGAACAAAGAGGACATTATGTTTTAATTTCATGACTTTTGAGAAGCAACTTCCCACAAACCCAGTTGTCTCCCCAGTTGTGGAAGCCAAATAACCTGGCAGTCATGACCTATGACTACCTTCCCTTCACTCCTCACATCCACGAAGTCCTGCAATTCTGGTCTTCTTAATCACTGGAATTTGTGGCCATCCCCGCTGCTGCCATGTTTTTTGTGGCCCTCAAACCTCTTGCCTGCCTTGCTGAGAAGATTCTAACTTCTCTCTTCCCACAGTTCACTCAATGTATCCGCCACACCTTTCGCAGTTGCTGTTTCTATATTTCTAACTCTTAATTTTAAAGATTGGTTGTTTCCTGTTCTCTAGAATGAACACTAAGGGATCTGGCCATTCCTGCTCTCCTGCTCTCTTCACTTTTCTCTCTCTCTGTTTGGGGAAGAGTACTGGAGATTGAACCCAGGTTTGCTCTACCATTGAGCTACATCCCCGACCCTTTTTATTTTAAGACAGGATATCACTAAGTTGTTGAGGCTGCCCTCCAAATTGTGATCCTCCTATTTTGGCCTTCCAAATTACTGGGATTACAGGTGTACACTAGCAGCCTGGTTACATTCATCTCTTGACTCCTCTCTTCCCTAACATTAGCCAGAGTCAACTGCTTTAGTTCCTTAAATTCAGATCTGCCTTTCTTTCTTTCTTTATTTTACCTGAGCCTGTTTTCCCTGTTTCCAGTCCCGCAATGCCCTTTCCTTCACCCTTTGGCTGTTGTTACTTCTTGCTTGAAATCCTGCACAAGATTTTGTTACTTAATTTTGAGGATATATTTTTCTTCTACGTATTACATGCTATTGTTATGAACTATTCTCCAATTCCCCATTACAGTGTGGATTTCTCAAGGGTAGAGGCCATGTTTTAAGTTCCTTTGCATCTCTGGCACATTATACAGGTTACATGGTCTTATAAGGGCAGAGCAGCATATTTCTTTCTTATATGATGAATAAATGGATAATGGACTCCATTCTCATATTTCTGCTGCTTCTACGGACATGACCTCTACATATACCTTTCTGTTTTGAAGCTGTTTCTCTATCCTCTCTGGATCTATCCTTGTTTTGCTTTTTATCATTTTCAACTGGGCAGTTATTTGTATGCTCTATGGAGAAAGTAGTGTTTTCCATCCATCATAAGCCATGGTACTGTTCAGTAATGAGGATGGCCTATAGAATGGATGTAACTGTGGCTTCCCAGTATCATTTTAGGTCTTCCTTTTTGAGGTTTAAAGAGAATTGACTGAAACCCTTTCCCACATGCTGGGGTACCCTGCCTTCCCGGGGTTTTATGTTTCACTGGGATCTTGTATTTTCTTGAGTATCTGCCATTTCATTTTCCCTTTCTTGCTGAACTCTTCATCTCAATCACGTTTATGTCCATCACTGTTGTCATTTCCTCTTTTGTGCCAACGAAGAGGACACATACCTTTCACATATCACATATCACTCAAGGTATTTGTGTGTAGGCCACCAGACTTAGGACAAAGGAGCAGAGCTTTGCTGTAGATCCACGCCACAGTTAATTTATATTAATTACCATACACAAAGCCCTTTATCAGTTCTTCCACTGGGCACTTTTCGTTGACTGACCTATTTTTGGCAAGTCTCTTCTCTCAGCTATTTACTTAGCCCTACCTCATTCTTCTGTTTTTCCTCCTTTTCTGTTTCTCCTCCTGACAAATTCCTAATAATTTTTTACACAGCCCCAAAGATTCAATCCATCCAGGGCTAAATTAGCTCTAAAACTACATGTATTTACATCCCACTTAGGTGCGACTCAGCTATGCTGAGGTGATGGCAGAAACTGAATTCAAAATGGCTTAACCCATTATGTCCCATCATCCTTTATTTAGGACACCTATAAAAACCTAAATTGAGCAGTTTGATGGAATCCTACAAAATTGTAAAGGTTTTTTTATAGGTGAGATCTTTCTCTCTCTCTCTCTCTCTCTCTCTGTGTGCATGTTTATTTGATACATGATGATGCGACATAATTTATTGACATGAAGAAGTTTAATCTTTGCTCACTGGAAGATGGCTGTGGATCCTGCTGTCTTCCAGATGGTGGCTGTGAGCTCTGAGCTGCTTGCTTCATGGTCCTGCATCCGGAGCTGCTAAGTCAGTGCAGCAGAGGGAGCGGAAGCTGGAGAGACCCACACTTCTTGTATTAAAACTTTTAAATATGTGCTACAAAAGTGGAGGGAATACAGTAATGAACTCCCTTGTTCGTCCCCATTCCCCAGTTTTAGCACTTACTGATCTGCTCAGTCTTGTTCCACCTGTAACCCCACCCACTTTCAATCTCTCACTTTCTCTCACGGACCAGTGAACTGTTTGGAAACCAGCCACAAATACAGTATCAATTCACTTACCATTACTTCGCTTTTTAAAAATATATCCACTGTATCTTCATGATACCTTAAAAAAAATGCCAGTAATTCCTTCTTATCATCACGTATCCCATCATATTGCTCATGGCTTCAACTCTGACACCCATACCACCTCTTCCCAGACCTGCTGGCCAGAAGTTGTCATCTGCCTCACCCAATTGCAGGGTCCAGGAGATGCATCTCCTATGTGCCTCAGAGGACAGTTGAATAGACTTGATGAATATATAACTTTGTATTTTATGTCTGATATGAACTATGATGGAGTTTGTCTTTAAAACAAAAGCAATCACCATAAAACAACTAAAATGATTGTTTCCTCCGTGAGAGAAATTTTAGTTCTAAATTTTCCTTTTTGTTTATTTTTATTTTTTGCAGGACTGAGGATGAAACTCAGGGGCTCTATAGTGCTGATCTACATCCTCAGCCCTTTTTGTTTTTAATTTTGGGACAGGGTCTCCCTAAGTTGCTTAGAGCCTCATGAAGTTGCAGAGGTGGCTTCAAACTTGCAAACCTCCTGCCTCGTCCTGGAACTGCTAGGATTATAGGCATGCAGCACCATGCCTGGCCAGGTCTAACTTTTTTAATAAGATTTTTTCCACATATATTCATTATTAATAAGGATCCTCAAGCTTATTTTATGAACCACCAGAACAGAACCCCTTGGAGTCCTGGGGCTTCCCAGATCCCCATGCATTAGATGTTGAGTGTGAGGATGCTCTGTGCTCAGACCTGAAGCATTGCATAGTTTTGCTTATTGGCCTGTGGATAAAAACTGCTCTGCTGGTCCTTTAAATGGTTCTAGGTTTTGGTTCAGAACCTGGTACAAAATAGACCCCAGAAATACTGTTAGATGAATGAATGGTAATTCTGAATACCCTGAGCACCCTTAGATAGCATGGAGCTCTGTCTAGCTGTAGCACGCCTGATATTCTAATAGAAATTTTATTGTAATTATCAGTTGTCCATCATGCCCCTCCCCCATGCCTTGTACAGTTCTCTGTCTTCAAAAACATCTGCAAAGGTCTGTTTAATTGTAAATTCATATAGGCAATAAAATGTTTCTTTGAGAATGATGGATTTTTACTGTGCAATATCTGGTTAACTTGCGTAATACTTAACTATACTACAAAATACAAGCGCAGTACAGTGTGGTTCTTGGCATTAATTTCTGATTCCTCCTCTGGAAGGGTGATGGAGTTGCTAGCCCAGGGTGTCCAAGGGAACGTTCTGCCTGAACCATTCTGTCTTCCTTTCTCTTGTGTCAGCTTGGCTCTTTTTACCTCCTGTGTCCTTCATGGTTTTCAAACCTTAAATGTCTGAATGGCTGCGGCTATATTAATTGCATCTGTATTAATTGCAAAGACTTCTCCATCATCTTATCACCTCCTTTTTTTAGTTGCTCTAAATTTAGATATTATTAAATCACATTTTTTTTAAATAACCAAGGAAATTTTACGCTCACAAGTCTAATTAATTCCCCCACCACTACTACTCCCATTCCACATGGCATTTGTGTAGGCACAAGAGTCAGAACAGAAGTTTTCACCAAAGATAAAAGGAAAGGAATAGAGATAAAGATAAGAGGTTTTTTTTTTTTCTTTTTTTTTCTTTTTAAAGCCTGATGGACAGCAATAACAGGATGAAAGTCTGGGACTCTTGAAAGTGGAAGGGCCTGTGGCCAATCATAGAGGAATAGGTTTGGAGTAGAATTTTTTTTTTTTTTAAGAGAGAGAAAGAGAGAGAGAAATCAGTTTAATTTAGTTTTTCACGTGGCTTTCGTTGCTCCAAGACTTCATTGTGTATGGTGTTGGGGTTTGAAGTCGGGTCCTTGCACATGCCCTGCAAGTGCCATAACCGCTGAGCTACTGCTCCAGCATCTAGAGTAGAAATCTTGAACCAAAAAGATGAAACCAAGGACACATGAGTGTAGGACGGGATGAATGGGTGAGGACTGGTGTGATTGTCTAGATCTGCTACAGGAACCATGAGTTTAGTGTGGCTACTAAGCACTTCAGATGTGGCTAGTCAAAATTAAAATGTGCTGGAAGCATAAAGAACACACTGAATTTCAAAGACTTGGTAAGAAAAGAAAGTGAAATATCCCATTAATAATTTTATATGAATTATATATTGAATTATTGGAAATATTAATTAAAAAATTAATTCATTGTTTCAGTTTACTCTTTTAAACATAGTGAATGCATTATATGTATGTGGGTAACACTGTCTAGCTTGGCACTCTTGGCTTGACTCTTGGACGGAAGGTAGACAGATGTTGGTTGGATCTCACATGTTCTCTTCCAAACTGCCAACTCATGTACTCAGCTAATTCTGAGTGGTGGGAAAATTCTTGCTTTTTCATATGAAGACTTATTTTGAATTTGATTCCCATGTGAAAACAATGTCATTTAATATCCAAGACCATGTCACTTTTCATATTTGTAAATTACCACTCAAAATTGTGCCCTGATGGGACCATGCAGAACTTTGCAATTTTATTTCAGCTGTGTTGTCAAACCCAGACATGCCTTAAACACACTTGCGCATCATGTTAAAGTACTACTTCTAGGGTCCAGTGCCCAGATATTTCTGTTTGTGGATTTGGTGTTCATGCATTTGAGGAGAGGTGGAATAGATTTATAGATAACTTGTATTGTCAGAAAAGTGTCAGTTCAGAGTCCACTCTTGTTTCTTTAAGTATCTTTAGAAATATGTTACTTCAGGGGCTGGAGTGGTGGCTCAGTGGTATTACACTGTAAGTGCAAGGACCTGGGTTCGAACCCCAGCACCACATACACAATTAAGTGTCAGAGAAACGAAGCCCAGATGAAAAGATAAATAAAATCGATTCTCTCTCTCTTTAAAAAAATTGTGTTATTTTAGCATTCAATCTTGTAAGTCTGGGATTAAAGGTAAAAGCAGAAACCTGAGTTAAGCATGGCTTCTATTTACATTTGGAGCCTGCATTGGAAATGGCACATTTCCATTCTCAAGGCCTTTCCTGCCACCTAGTCATTGGTTTTGTCTTTCCAGATTTGAAGGGGACAGGATGCAAAGTAGTATATACCTGATGGAAGGAGTATTGCCTTTATGATACTGACAATGGCTGTTTTTCAAATCCAGGAAACAGATAAAATAGGATTTTCAATGAAAGAATATAAAGTCCTACTTTCAGCATCATGTTTTTTCATGAGGTATAGTCCTGGAAAGGAGCTAGAATAGATTTGCTTAAGTGAGTATGTCAGTTTCTGCTGTTCAGAAATATAGGCAAAGGCTTGTATTATTACACTATAGGAAAAGATCAAGTTAGGAAATAATATTAAGGTAGGACTTGTATTTTTTTTTCAACTTCTTTCTAAAGACACTTCTTTCTCTGTCTTTCCATTTTCAGTTGATGGTTCATAATAGGCGAAACACCTTGGGTTTTGGTTGTTACAGCCTTAAGACATTGGTGAAACTCCTAATGTGGTGACTATCTCATGATAGACTCTATTATTTATTGAATTAATTTTTTCTTTTTTTTCAAAATAATACCTTGTGTGTTTAAGGAAAGGTATGCAGAATTCACTGCTCTGTTATTTTTCTATCAGCTACTAGGGCCCTCAAAACATGATTAGGAAGCCCTTAAAACTCTTTTTAAAAAATGAAACTAAAGTTATTCTGTTATTTTATTTTTAAAATTAATTAACTTTTTTTGGTGGTATTTAGGATTGAACTCAGGGGCATTTGACCACTGAGCTACCTGCCCCCAAACCTTTTTAATTGTTTATTTTGAGACAGGGTCCTGCTAAATTGCACAGGCTGGCCTTGAATTTCTGATCCTCTTGCCTCCATCTCCTGCGTTGCTGGAATTACAGACATGCACCACTATGCTAGGCTATTCTGTGATTTTAAAGCAATGATTTACCAGACCAGAGGGAATAGCAGAATCACCCAAGGAGGCATATTTAAATCAAAGACTTCCTGCTTCATGGCACAAAGAATCTGATTAAGTAAGTCAGAAGATTGGAAAACACAGTCTGCCTTTGACCAGCAACCTCCATGTTTCTGGGTGTCACTCTTTGTGAGACCCTTGGATACAAATTGTGTCCTCTGTGACTGAAGAGATCTCTATCATGGGTGCTTCCCTACTATGTATTTCATATTTTGTTCATAGAAAAATAACTTCTTGTGGGTAAAAGAGATTATCAAGGTCATTGAGTATAGTTTTCCAAACTAAAATGACACTCCATAGTAGTAACTTATCTGGTTTGTTTTGGTTACTAGGAATGAAGGGGAGAGATGTAAGGAAAAGCGAGTCAGAAGAGGGAGTTTGTAGAGGTAGCAAGTTTTGCCTGTGGGCCAGGGATCAGCTCTCAGAAAATGCTGATCTGGATCACTAGTTTTTGTTCCTTGAAGAAACCTGTGTAATCTTTTAACTCTACCTACTATACTTTCATGCAACCTTAAATCTCTAAGAAACCGAGGAAAGTTAAAGGAGCAGTTCTTTTGTTTTCTACTAATAGTAAAACATAAAAACAAAAAAATGCTTTTCATAATGAATAAAATGCCAAGTCCAAGCTTGGATTTACAGCTTCTATTTCTTGTTGTGGGATGTTCCAAGAAGCACTGCTGCAGTGCATCGTCTGCTGGACATCGTGTTGGAGCAGTGTGTGCGCTGATCTTATGTCAGTCCCGCTTCAGCTGCGTGAAAGCTCCAGTTCATCTCAGGAGCAAGTCTGGGTCTCCAGCTGGTGCTGCTCCCTTGAGTTCCAGTAATTTCACCCATCGTATTTCCTTTAGTTCTCCACGTTAATTAAAATATGCTGATTGAAAACCATTTGACCCAGTGGAGAGTTGTATTTGGAGTCAGAAAATCCTATTGTGTGTGCAGATTCTGCCATGTGCTTGCTGTGTGACGTGGAACAAATCACAGCCTCTTCAAGGCTGTGTCCTTTGTTGCAGGATTGAGAGTCATGCCCACTTGGTAGACATTTTGTTATTATCAGATAACCCCAATATGCAAATGCCTTGTAAAATAGAAAATGTGGTACATGTAGTGGGATTTTTAATGTATTTGGCTAGGGTTCATTAACAGGCCAACAGGAGTTTTCTGTGGAACCCTGAGCCTGATGCATAGCACGCAGTCAGTCCACGTATGCTCAGTGGATGTGAAAGGTATGCTCAATGAGAAAAAGTGTATTGGTTTGGAATAAAGATGCTGTTATATGCAACAGAGAGAGAAGGGAATCCTGGATAAGAAATGAACCATGCATTTACTTTGCAGAAGCTCTTTTGTAGGTATGCAGGTAAGAAATTGCTAGCAGTCTTTAATGGAGAACTTCATTTCTTTTCTGCTGTGATCAAACTGTCTCTATTAACAAGATTACTTATTAGTGACACATAACAAAAGTCAAAAGACTTAATGACATTTCCTATTCACCTTATAGTGTTTCCATAGTAATAAGAGTTCATTTAAACTATATTCATTGCAGTGTAATGCAAAAGAAGAAAAAATAAGCCCCACATAGCTGTGACAATACTTCTGTGAATGGGGAGTCCTCAGTATCTCATGGCATGTTTTGAGCTAGCACGGCATTGGAAACTGAGAGGGCTTACAGAAATCTAGAATCATTAGTCTGTGCCCATCAGCCACACACCTGGCAACTGGAAATGTAGAAGTTATTTTTTGTTGGGGTGTAGAAAAGTATATGGTTATTTCAGGTCAACATAAAAGTTTTAAGATTCAAATATTTCCAGTTTTTAGGCATCATTTTAATATCAATTTGATTTCTTCATACTCAAAGAGTCCATTTATTTAAGGGTCTGGGTGCTGGGGAGCTTCTGTTTTAGTAGGGAGGAGAGACACATTAATTGACAGATATAGACCAGAGTGCTAATCCCTTATGCTGGAGGACACCAGCCTGCCCTGGAGATGGACTGTGATAAGAAAGGCTTGTCAGAGAAAGAGAGTTCCTTGCTGGGACCTGAAGGATCAGGAGAGCTGAAGTTCAACGATCTGTGAGAATTGAGCCGAGAAAATGGGTGAACCAATCAGGTGCTGCTCACAGGGATATGAGATCCGAGCTGGTATTTTGGTAGTGTTGTCAACAACCTGCCAAGAGGAGGCAAGTGTGTTCAGTGGACACAAGGCCCTGTATTCATTAAACAATAAAGGATTTTATAGGTGAAAGAAAATGAATGCTTATTTGAGCCAGGTGTGGAAGTTCTTGCCTGTGGTGCTGGCAGCTTAGCAGTCTGAGGCAGGAGGACCACAGGTTCAAAGCCAGCCTCAGCAATTTAATGAGACTCTAAGGAACTTAACAAGATTATTTCTCAAAATAATAAAATAAAAAGGGCTGGGGATGTGGCTCAGTGTTCAAATGCCCCTGGAGTCAATCCCTGGTGCCCACCACAAATAAATAAATAAAAATAATAAAAAGGAAGAAAGCCTTCTTTGAGGAGTATTATTTTATGTAAAATAAGCAAGGGCTATATGTTGCTGTTTGCAGTGCGTGATTTTTTCATATGTATCTACTGGAGGCATCTGTATAGGGTAAGGAAATTTATTAGGTTCGTATTATATCTTAGCAAAAAAGATTTTTGCAAAGGCAAAGAACAGAATCTGTATATTTTTGCACATAAAGCACCATTTTCTTGATTTAAAAAATGCAGATTTCGATTCCCAGAGCAAAACAGTTTGATTAGGTACCAGTCAGTGGATGCCATTCTGCCTGTAGCCTTAGCTTCCCTTTTGCCTTTCATGTTTTTATTTTATTTTTTTAAAGAGAGAAGGATAGTGAGAGAGAGAGAGAGACACACACACACACACACACAAAGAGAATCAGTTTTTATTGAATTTTTCACATGGCCTTCGTTGCTCAGACACTTAGTTGTGTTCATGGGTGCTGGGGTTTGAACCCGTGTACTTGCACGTGTCAGGCAAGTGCTGTAAACACCGAGCCACTGCTCCTGCCCCATTTTCATGTTTTTCTGTCATAAAACCTTTTTAGGCTTTCCTGGCTTCTCAGTGAAAATGCATGGCTAAATTATTTAAGTTGAATACCTGCCTCTGTGCCATATATTCCATTTCTTTGGCAAGATATTCTAATGGTTTCCTTCTCTTAGTAGTATTTACAGTAGAAAATTGGTAAATAATTCATTTTGCCTTTGCTCTGGCATTAGAAAAGAGAGAGAGAGAGAGCACTCCCAGCAGGGCAGAGATATTCTACAGATTATTTGGTTTCTGAAATTTCAGCAGAAATAAACAAGATGATTAGCTTGAATGTAATGCACAGTCAACAAGTTAAAAAGAAATACTCTAGTTGTTGATTACAGCTAGCTCCACTAGCCCTCCCTAAAATGTAATTAGCTTTTGGAGTGATTCCAAATGGCTTCTTTGTGCTTAAACTTGCAAAAATTTTCCTGTGCTATGTCAATATTTCAGATAGTACTTAGAGTTTATTAGTAACATGATGTGAATCCATATGCATTAGACGATCTCTGAGTCTCTAGCTGTAACACATTTTTTAAGTGGGAACCTTGGGATAAGTTAATAGTCTTGACCTTCCTAGTGTAATAGAGAAGGGAGGTTGCTTTTATTTTATTTTATTTTAAAGAAAGAGGGACAGAGAGAGAGAGAGAGAGAAAGAAAGAGAATCAACTTTAGTTTTTCATGTGGCCTTCGTTTCTCTGACACTTTGTTGTATATGTGGTGCTGGAGTTTGAACCTGCATACTTGTGTATGCCAGGCAAGCGCAGTAATGGTGGAGCCACTACTCCAGCCCAGGTGGTTGCTTTTAGATGTCTGATTTACTTCACTTTTTAATCCTATTTGAGTTACAGTCTATGTAAAATGTCATAATGAGCTTTTTAAAAAAATCTATAAAACTACATTGAAATTGTACATTTTTAAAAATATTCTTCATTTTTTTGCTTTTTGTCAATACAACATTGCAAGTCTAGAAAACACAAGAAACTTAGGGCAATTTTCTGGGCAAAGCCAACACGTGAACTTAGAATAAGAAATTCTGTGTAACATTGGCTGATATTCCATTATGCTACATCCTAGAAAGAAGACAAGGAAGTATTCTTGCAATTCTTTTTCCTTTCTCCATATACATAAAGTTTTTATTATGAGAAAGCATCAAATATGCATAAAAGTACAGGAAGTGGCTTAAAGGACTTCCACATTCTTACCATTCAGTTTCCAAAAGCATAGTCCAAATGTCCTCCGTATTGCACCTTCTCATCTTCTCCCCACATTGTTCATTATTTTGAAGCAAATCCCAAATCTTGATTTTGATGAAATCAACTTATTTCATATGGGTATATGTTATGATGTTTCCTAAGGACAGGGACTAGTCATAAAATATAACCATAATACCATTATCACACTTTAAAAATTGATGAAGATTCTCTATATCCATTTCTGTTGCCAATCAGCAGTTTATTTTTTTTCTAATTCATAAGTGATTAGTTTTAATAGTGCTTTGCTTGAATTAGCATCTAAATAAAATCTTCACTTTCTTTGATATGCTTCTTAAGTCACTTTTAACAAAGATGCCCATTATAAAGTATTTATTTAAAAAACTGGGTCATGCCCAGCTATCCCTCTTCTGGGTATTTTCCCAGAGAAATTAGAGTCAGCACATTACAGTGACCCAGCAAAATCAACGTTCATAGCAACTCAATTTACAATAGCTAAGTTATGGGATCAACCCAGATGCCCCTCACTGGATGAATAGATCCAAAAGTTCTGATATATATATATATATATATATTTTTTTTTTTTTCACTCAGTGGAGTTCTACTCAGCTATAGAAACAGCATTATTGCAGCCTTTGAAGGAAAATGGATGGCAATGGAAGAAATCATGCTGAGCAAAGTTAGCCAAACCCAGAGAGTCAAGGGTCGTATGTTTTCACTCATTTGTGCAGGCTGGAGCTAAACACTTGAGTGAAAGCTAGTCAGACTCATGTATTGGACCCACCTAGGGCTTAATAACACATAATCTAGGGGAACCATAGACATATAGTAGGGGATGTGGAGGGGAGAGGCTGGGTTATGGAAGAGGGAGGGAAGATAGGGAGGGATCTAGGTGGACAATCAACAATGTAACATACTTTTTATCCCCTTGAGAAGTCAAATATTTCATACGCAATCATTTAATTCTATAAAATCACAATCTTATATGTATGTGTGTGTGTGTGTGTGTGTGTGTAGTCAATTATATTTGTTGGCATAATATAGAAGAATCAAGAGACTGAGGTGTGGGCAGTGTGGGGATAACTATGGTTTACAATCCAATGCATATCATGTTGTTACTTTATATGCATTTATGATTGTAAAACAACTCAACTCTTAATTTTAATAAAGTGACTCTCAAAAAAAAAGAAAGAAAGAAAAAGAAACTGGGTCACGGATCCTGCAGTGTTTCCCACTTTCCAGATTCTCACATTGTATCCCTGCATGTCGTGTGACATGCAGTGATGTTTCCTCTATGTGCTATAGACACAATTAGTTTTAGGGCTTGATTAAATTAAGGATTTTGATTTATTTTTGACAAGACTGCTTCATAGCCATGTGCTTTTCTGTCAGGTGGACATTAGGTTCTTCATCTCCCTTTTTTGTGATGTTAAAATAGTGCTGACATTTCTAGGCACCTGATTTAATCTGGTTTATCCATTATAAATTACATATTCAGCTTTTCGCCCAATAATAATTTTAGCAGCCATGGATGATGGTTGCTTACATCTATTACTTCAAGAAGGAAATCGTTTCTGCAGTAATTTTTAAGAACCAGGGTGTAGCTGTGCAACAGAGCTGCTTGATTTTTCTGTGGAGTTTGGTGGTTCAGCATTCATTCCCCTGTAAAGCCAAGTCCCAAAGGATCTTCTGGAAGGTAGAAAACATCTCCTGGAAGCTCTTTAAGAAGAGGAGCCAAAGCGATGCTGCCAGCTTTCTGTAGAGAAGGCTTTTTCAATGGACACTTTCACAGGTCCAAGCTCAAAAAGGAAAAGACAGTCTTCATTTTTGTTAAATGACAAAATTTGGATTCCATCTCAATTTTAGTATCTATCATAATATTTTTACATTACCATTTATTAAAAATTACAGCAGAGAGGAAAGTGTTGAGGAACAACCACTGAAATATCCCCATTCCATCTCTGTTGGAACTTGAGAGTCCGGGCAGTGAGTAATGATCTTCAGTGACCATTCCCCTGATGGTTGTGGGTGATTTTTCATGGTCAGCCTTAGAGGAATAGGAAGAAAGGGAAGGTTGAAAGGCCTGAGAAGAGCAGCTACATGTTGACAGGAATTCAAGCTAAATTGACTCTGTTCTGGAAGGTGACTTAGAAAACACCTTATCTGAGCTCTTTGTCAAGCCAAGACACCCTCTAGAAGAGTCTGATGAGTGGGGAGGCTCTCTCATCCCATTCTGAACTTACTGTATTCATTTCATTCTGCCTTTTTAATCCAGAGAGTTCCATTTTTACCACTGGATGATCACGTTCCATGAGGACAAGGAGTTGTCTAACTTTTTCATTTAATCCCACGTAGGAGTCAGAAAGAAACTCAGTTGGACATGAGCTAAGGTGGTGAAAACAGATTTCCCTCAGTGACAATTGACAGAAGGAGCTGGGTCTTCTGATTTATGCAGGGGGCTTTGGGCCTTTCAAAGGGAAATTGGGGGAGAGGTGGCTCAGGGTGCAGCAGAGTCACAGTGGTGAAAACTGAAAGGTTGGTCTGTGTAGACGCAGTTGAACCAGCTGTGTCTGCTGGACAGCAGTTATTAAGTTAGCATTCACAAGAGACTGGGTGACCATTTCCCTGTCCTTCCTGGTGATTGCATTTCCAAGGAGTAGCTCACAGGTCCTAAGAGAGATATATTCAGAATCCTAAGCCCTTTTTCACAGATACTCTAAGAAAGGGAGGTGAGGAGCCTATTGTTAGGTGCTAACTAAACCAAAGAAATTCTTATGGCTGCATTGCAATTTGTCAGGCAGGAATTTTAGTACAGAGTTGTATGTATCAGTGTATTATAAAAATTATGAAATATTTTCAGATCTGTTGCAAGATTCTGGCTACTATTAAGAGGGACATTTTGAGCTAGGTTTAGTGGCAAACACCTGTAATACCAGCTACTCAGGTGCTAACACAGGTTTGCAAGTTCCAGGGCAGCCTCAGCAACCTAGAGACACCTGACTCAAAATAAAGTAAAAAAGGACTCAGTGGTAGAGTGCTACTAAGTTCAATCCCCAGTACCTGGGGAGGGTGGATCATATGCTTTCACCAAACTTTAACTTCATGACATTTACCTGGGTTGTAATATATTCATTCATTTGCATGATGACTTTTAAATACATGTCATGGAAACTATCTTCGTTTGTTCACAGTTGATAGGCCAGCACCTGACCCAGTGGCTAGAAACAATTGAATCTGTCCCCAGACGATCACTTTTAATAAATGAATGAACAAATGGCTTAACATTTTATTTTGTCTTCTTTTATAAAACAAAAATGACAGAATAGAAATATTGCTTAATAGAAACAGTGAATAAATGTTTTATACATGTTATGAATCTGAGTTGTGTTTTAGTGATTTTTTTTTTCTTCGTAGATTCCTTACCTATTCCTACCTCTTGGCCTTCAACGTGTGGCTTCTGCTTGCACCTGTTACCCTGTGCTATGACTGGCAGGTGGGCAGTATTCCTCTGGTGGAGACCATCTGGGATGTGAGGAACTTAGCCACCATCCTTCTGGCAGTTGTGATGGCATTATTGAGCCTGCACTGCCTGGCAGCCTTCAAGGTAATTTTCTCAAAAATCAAATGGGCTCTGCAGTTGAAGATAGATTTTCTACACTTAGTAACATTATTGTTTTTAACAGAGGGTCTGGATCTAAATCAGGTCTTTCGTGTCTGCAAAACCTTGTGTGTTTAAAGTTTTCCTCATAGATAATACATATTTTAAAAACTTGAGCAGGGTTAATAGGTCATTCCCATCTTAGTTATGTTTTTGGTTTGTTTCTACCCACTCCATATAAATTAAAGCTGAAGTTTTGCAAACAAGTTTTTCTAGCTATGGTTGGCTAATGTTTGAAGTAATTTGTTTGATTTCATGTAATTTATTTGATAAATCATGACAAAAATATAAATCTTAAAATATGGTGAAGACTCGACTTATACTAATGATTGCCTAGGTAGTTGGGTGGTTCCCCCAACTCTTCTTCCCCGTAAAAAGGTATAAAACTGGACAAAATTATTAAATGCAGCCATTTCAAAATAGATCAATAGTAGCAAAGAACTGAAAATTGTTCACTTACAAAAACCTGCTGCTGGGATTGGGGATTTAGCTCAGTGGCAGAGTGCTTGGCTAGCATGCGCAAGGCCCCGAATTCAGTCCTCAGCCCTGGGGAAAAAAAAAACCTGATGCTGCCCTGGAGAAAATGCTTCTTGCTTGAGGGTGCTCCTGTCCTCCCAGATCTGGTGGTAGAAATTCACAGGTTTACTGTTTGGAAAGGCTGATCTAGTTTGGGAGAGAAGCAGGACAGCTAGAGGTTTAAAGGAGAGATTTTGCAAGCAAGAAAGCAAAAGAGGGGCTGAGATGTATGTTCCATGCATTCGTGGCTAATGGCTAAGCAACACGGGCACGTGGAGCTCTCTAGGAACACAGCAAAATTGAAAGCTGGGGGTCTTACTTATTTGCTGCAAGTCTGAATGAATTTTTCAACCTATACCCAGATTGGGTAACAGAGAGTGGAAGCTTTACTGGCTTGAGTCATAACCTTTTAACATCATAATCCCTGAAGGCACAAGAGAGATCTCCAGAGATTCAGGCAAAAGGAAAAAAAAATCTGAGCAAAAATTTCAGCATTTGGCAGAGAAACATATTTTCCAGTTTGAGTTCTAGGAAGTTCATCAAATATTTTAAAAGACTAAGACCAACAATCTCACAAAACAAAACAAGAGTCCAGAGTCAGTACAGTGTATGACATACAATGCCTAGTTTTTAAGCAAACATTACTAAACATAAGAAGAAACAGGAGCGTGTCACTCAAACTCAGAGGAAAAACAAGAAAAGAAAAAGAATCAGTAATGGAATAGAAGTGAAATTCCAGATTTAAACTCACGTTTACGTGTTTAGTTGATGTCTTTTGGACAAATTTGCTAAGGTAATTCAGTGGAGGAAAGGATAGTCTTAAAATAAAAGGAGCTAAAATAACTGAATATCTGTAAGTAAAAACCTTAACCTTCACTTCATACTGTACACAAAAATTAATTCTAAGTGGATTTATAAAGCTAAACAGAAGAACAAGATAAAAACCAAAATTCCAAAGGACCAACAGTAGAAAAATCTTTGCAAATTGAGTTAAACAAAGATTTCTTAGAATACATAAACTGAGAACTGTAATAGCAGAAGTCAATAAATTGAATATCATCAAAATTAAAAGTTGTATTCATCAAATTATAATGTTAATCAAATGAAGAAGCAAGCCACATATTGGAAGAATAATATTTGTATCTCCAAAAGACTTGTATCGGGCTGGAGCTGTGGTTTGGCATTTACGGTGCTTGCCTTGCATGTGTAAGGAGGCAGGTTCTAACCCCAGCACCATGTATACAATGAAGTGTTGGAGGAATGAAAGCCACATGAAAAATTAAAATTGAGTCGCTCTTTCTCTCTCACTATCCTGCCCTTTTATAGAAAAAAAAAAGTATATTTAAAGTGTATATTTAAAGTGTTCTTAATACTAAAAAGCAACAACAAAAAAAAACTGATTAAAATGAGTGAGTTTTCAATTAAAGAGGGTTAAAATATGCTATTCTGGCATGTTAAGACACGACCACTTTAAAAATAGCAGGTGCAAAAAGATAATTCTGACCTTCATGCTTTCTCTTAAAAGCAAAAATTCACATGGGAAAGGAACTCTATGTATACTACAGGGAAAAGCAATGTCTTTATCTTCCAGGATGAGAAATCAGGACTGAGAGAATTCCATTTATTGATTTAATAACTCTTCTCCTTTAAGTCTCTTTGCATAATTTAGTCATGTTCTTGTCTTTTACTGTTCTTTGTTCATTTCAATCTATAGGTAGCTGAGTTTTAACTACTTCTTTGGGCTCTCATGCCCCATAAAACTTATATTATTCTTTTCTCCTGTTAATCCACATTATTTTAATGTAAGTGTTGGACCCAAGTGGACCCTAAGAAAATGGAGCTGGAGTTTCTGCCCCTAAAAGATACTTCACCAAAGAAGATACATGGAGATCAATAAACACATAAAAAATGCTCAGCATATTAGTCTTTAGGAAAATTAAAATGAAAGCCACAAAGGGACACCATTAGAAAGAATATTGTCAGCAAGACTCATGAACTAAGTGTTGGCCAATATGGAGCAATTGAAACTCTCGTACGTAGCTGGTGGGAATAAAACAGAGTTAAGCCATTTTGAAAAACTTTGGCAGTTTCCTAAAAAGTTAAGCATAAATTTAGCAATTTTATCCATGAGTATTTACTAAAAACAAATGAAAACATATGCCAGTGCAAACATTTTATATGTGTCTTGTCATGGTAGCTTTATTAAGAATAGCTGAAAAAATAGAAACGGTTTAATGACCTCAACTTGTAAATGCACAAACTCAATGCACAAAATTGCTCAGAAATTTAAACAACTGAGTTATAAAACAACATGGATGAACCTGAGGCCAATGGTGCTAAGTTCAAGAGGCCAGACATACAAGATTGCATGCTGAGGAACTTCTGTAAGCCAAACCAGACTCCATGTTGTCTCACCATCAGTTTGAAAGGTGAGTTGGCTGCATGTACATGACTGAACCATCTCCCTGATTCTGTCCAGATACTATTGTGACTGCAATTAAACAACCCAGAAATGCTCTTCCTGTAGAGGCCCTTGTCAGCCAATCCAAAAAGTTTCAAAAGAAGTGACACAAGATTAGAGTACTTCTTTGTTCAATTCCTTAAATAAGGTTTTCCCTCCATAGTGTCCTGCATGTAAAAAGGTATGATTCCTGTTCTTGAATAAACACTTCCTACGCTTATATTATAGCCTGGTTCTATGATATCAAATTACTACACTAATACAAAGGTCTAGAAAAGGCAGAATTATAGTGACAGACATGTGTAGATAGGAATTGACTGTGAAGAGTCTTGAAAGAGCTTTTGGGGATTTTTTGCATGCTTTTTAAAATTTGATTGAGGTAGTGGTTTCTAGACTACTTGTATTTATCAAAATCCACTAAAATGAACACTTAAAATGGGTGAATTCTATTGTATATGAACTGTACCTTATTAAAGCTGTAAAAATTGAAAATGTTACAAATAGTTTAAACACTGGAATGAACATAGAACTAAAATTTCAATGAAGAATGTAAGATTTGATCCTGAAAATTTGATGAAAATATTTCCAGTGACTAAAACATCCTATTTTTTTATTAAAGTAAAAGTCATAAAATTAACCATTTTACAGTATACTACTTAGTGTTCTTAGTATATTCACAGCATTATGCAACTCCCAGTTCTTTCTAGTTTCAAAGCCTTTTCATCATCCCATAAAATACTCCCACACCCATTAAGTAATCACACCTAGCTATCCTCTCCACCATTACCCGATAACCTCTAATCTGTTTTCTGTCCTTATAAATTTGCTTATTCTGGATATGGTATATAAAAGGAATTACACAGTATGTGACCTTTTGTGTCTGGCTTCTTTTACTCAGCATAATATTCTTGAAATTCACCAGAGTAGAAATATGCCTCAGTACTTTGTTCCTTTTATGGCTAAATAGTATTTCATTGTACTTCCATACCACAGTTTGTGTATTCAGTTATCCATTGATGGACGGACGTTCAGGTTTTTCTACCTCTGGGCTATTATAAATAATGCTACTATATACATTTGTGTGCAAGTTTCTCTGTGGACATATGTTTCAGTTCTCTTTGGTATTTAACTAGAGGTGGAATTGCTGAGTCCTATAAGAATTTTATTTTTAAATTTTTGAGAAACTGCCAAACTGTCCTCCCCTAGCTTACAGTGGCTGCCCTGTTTCATTCCTACCAGAAATGTATAAAGGTTCGTCTTTCTCTACATGCTTTCCAATATTTGTATTTTTTCTTATTTTGACTGAGGACGCGCTAGTGAATCTGAAATGATATTTTACTGTGGTTCTGATCTGCACTTACTCAGTGAAGGCCATCTATGTATCTTCTTCAGAGAAATGGCTTTTCAAGTCCTTTGCCCAATTTTTAATTAGGTCATTTGTCTTTTTGTTGTTGAGTTGTAAGAGCTATTTTTATGTCTAGAATATTAAACCCCTAAAAGATATTTGATTTTCAAATTTTTTTTTTATTCTCTAGGTTGTCTTTTCACATTTTCAAAAAAATATCCTTTGATACCCAGAAGTTTTCAGTTTTTGTGAAGGTTAGAATACCTGTTTTCTTTGTGTTGCTTACACCTTTACAGTTAGATCTAAGAATGTATTTCCAAATCTGAGGTCTCAAAGATGTACCACTGTTTTGTTTTAAGAGTTTTGCGGCTTTAGCTCATAGATAGGTCATTGTCCCATTTTAAATTAATTTTTGTGTATGGAGTGCAGTAGGGGTCCCGCCTCATTCTTTCGCATGTAGTTATGCAGTTTCCCGCTGCACTGTTTCTCTATGAGATTATTCTTTTTCCAAATGCCTTTATCATAAAGTAACCATCTCAGTTTCGCTTTTGTAAATCAGTTGTATAAAGCAAAGATAATGTGAATAACCATTCTTGAGGAAGTGTGGCCTGCCACATTTAAACTTGACTGTGAATTTCACCTTCTTAGTCTACCTTACCCACTGAACTTAAAATGCTGTCACGTACTTCCCATTCCTTTCCTCATCTCCCTTTCACTTTTTAACTATTCTTCAGTGTTGTTTCTGAAATGCTGTATGATTTAGTTATTTTATTAATTATGTTTCCACCATGAGGACAGAAATTTTGTTTTCAATCTCGTTCATTGCCATATGTCTAGCATCAAGTTGTACCACACTTGGTGGTCATGACCTAAGTCTTATTGTTTGTGCTCAGTGTGATCTAAATGAATAAAATGACAAGGTAGAAATTCTATTCAATTAGATACTCATATGCAGTATTTAGAACCTTCTTTTCCCTTTTCTTTCTTTTTTTTTTTAATGATTTATATCTATAGCCCATAAGAGCATTGTACTCAATAGCAGCGTGCAGTGTTTGAGGTTCATTTTATTAGGATCTGGTCTTAGCTCAGGCTTGGCATGCCTGCTATACTGTTAACTGATCTTCAGGAACCAATGTAGTAGAGGCTGGATTGGTATGTCAGTAAGGATTTTCCTTGACTCCTTCCCAACTAATTAAGAAAAATGGGGAGTCCCACAGGCTATCAACTCTGTCAGATGTGTTAAATAGGAAGTTTCGTAATGATGGTAGACCCCCCCCCCACAACTAAGTCCTCCCTAGCGTGTCTTCAGTAACATGAATGAAGGGGACCTTCCCCCTGGGAAGCCTATTCGTCCTTGTCTTTCATGGAATTTGTTTCAAAGTCACTTCAATGTGTTTTGAAAAAATTAACACAGCATTCCAGCTGTGCGAATAGTGAGACTTAGGTCTTCTATGGTGGCTTTTATCTTGCATACTCTTTGCGAATAGTAACTAGAGGCTTCAGCAGTTCTTGGAGGCCCTTAACATGTTGTACATTCTCCTCTGTCAGTGGTTGGAGACAGAGGTTTGACTTCTAGCTCCTGTTTTTGAGGCCTGGCTTCTGTTTTCTTGATTTGTGTATATACTAGAAGGGAGATGGGAATCAGGTCTTAAAAACCAGTGTCTCCTGCTGGTTGGTAACCTCTTAAAGTTGGAATAATACTGTTTTTTTTTTTTTCTGTGTGATGATTAAGAGCTTTGACTTCCATGAACAGTAGGATTCAAGTTTTGTGAAAATAGAACTCTTCCTTTATGGATATTCTTCTATGTTTAAAAGAAAGAATGAATGAAATATATGTAATAATTTCAGCAAAATGAGCACAGGTGTGTCTAGCTAGAACACTTTCAGAGGATGTGTACTATATGAAGAAGTTATGAGTTGAAACTGTCTTATAATCCCTGGCTAGGCTCTAGGTGGGACTGCACAGCATGTTGTTGGAGCGGGGTGGAAGTTATTGGATAAAATAGCATATATGCTGAGGCTAAAGAATCATGGAAAATGGGTGTGACTGAGGATCAATCAAAGGTGGAAATAAAAGAACCAGTCAACCTTGGCTTATGTTAAGGGAAGAATATGTCCTCTTTAGCCTCATCACTTCTTCCTCTCGTGTCCCAATACTGAATGAATGCCTCCTAGTTGCTGGGATTAGAACAGTGAACAGAACGAAGGTCCTGCTGCATGGAGCGTATGCTTAAGCGCTCGGGATTGTCTTTGTGTCTTATGTATTAAGTCCTGTGAAGAGACTGGGACTGACCTCACATGTGAGGTGGAATTTGAGCAGAGGCACAGAGGAAGTGCAAGAGTGAGTGGAGGAAAGCATTCCATGTGGAAGGAAAGCAAGTGTCAAGGTCCTGAGGCAGGAAGGCACTGGAGCTTTTCACAGATGGCCAGGGGTTGAAATGAATGGAACAGGGTGGGCCAGGGTAGAGTGTTTGAAATGATGAGTGGAGCCAGGGAGTGAAGGAGTGTGTTCATGCACACACACAAAGGATCAAGCCTCTGTTGCTTTAAGGTGCTACCTGACTTCCCTTCTGCTGTGCTGCTGCTTCCCAGGCCATTGACAGTGGGAAGAGAGATTAGAGCAAAAAAATTAGGTCCTTTACTTGCTTCAGTGTGTGTCTGTAGGGAACAGGAGATGGTGATTGAAGAGAAAGAGAAAGGGCAGCGTTGGTCAATAAGTGATCTAAAAGATATAGAAATCTTTCTTTTATTGATATTAGCATGTTTTTAAATTTTAATCCTTAAATATTTCCCAAAGTGCAAATATTTATTTGTTCCTTAAGAAAGAAACACCCATCTTCTGACTTCTTATCTTGTTATCAACCAAGAGTCGGGAAGGGCTATGCATATTTTATTCTTTTGTAATTTTATTTATTCTTATTTGGATTTATAATAGTATTTTAATAATTAAGTTTGCAAAGCTACAGATTAATACATGGAAGAGATAAAATAATAAATGTCTTAGCCAGTTGTGGTGGTGCACATCTGTAATCCCAGCATCTCAGGAGACTGAAGCAGAAGGATCACAAATTCAAAGCCAGACTCAGCAACGCAGCAAGGCCTTTAGCAACTTAGCAAGACTCTGTCTTAAAATTAATAGATGGGCTGAGGATGTGACTCAGTGCTTGAGGGCCCCTGAGGTCAATTCCTGGTACCTCCCCGCAAAAAGTGTTATCTGCTCCCCACCCCAAAACCCTACCCTTCCTAGGCTTTCATTGAACATTTTTTCTTGTTCATTTTATAATTACTGAAATGAAGAATGAATTCTTTCTTTTACAGAAGTAAGTTAGCATTACAATTTGTAAGCTGTACTAGGCCACTTTCACATCCTACTGGATTCTTTCTGTAGGTAAGCTGTGCAGGGAATAGATGTTTGACTTTTGGTGAGATCTTGTGCAGAATTGTATGGGAAAACTAAGATACAGAATGTAAATGTTCCCTTTCTCTAGAACTAGCCTCAGAATCAATTTAGAGATTGTTTTGAGTTTGTTCTATTTTCATAGCATAAGAAATTTAAGATCTCAAGGAGTACTTTTTTTATTTATCACAGAAAAGCTTAATTGGCATCTTTGAGAATTTAAAAGTAGAATCCATTCTGTTCTGTGCCTCTCCTTCATCTTCTCTTCACCCACACCCTTATTCTCTAGGCCCATATTTGAGCTTATGTTATGTAATGTTGAGAACATTCTAGAAATTCATTATTGGATTGGGCTCAATTTTGAAGTGAACTAATTGGTTCTCAGCCTCTGTGGTGAGGATAGTTACTCTGTGGGAACATATGTACAGCAGAGACAGAGGTTTGCAATGTCATGAGGGCTGTCAATTTCATTATTCTCTATAAACAGTGAATGTTTATATGCTAAGAGAATGATAGACCCAAAACTCACTTGTGTCTTTCTTTATGACTCTTACACACTTTATGTCAGACTGGTGACTTGCAATAAAAAGTGACGTATATCAGGAAAGTAGGCAGTCTACTTTGTATTGTTTAGGGGAGTTAATACTACTGGGCTTACTCTTTATAGTTCCTCATTTCTCATGTCCTATAATGTGGTTTCACTGCATTACAGAGGAAATGCCACTAAATTATATTTAAAAGTAATTTATTTGGTATTGGGTTTTTTTATTACATTCTCATAGGGTGTCTTGAGACATTAGTGTATTTTTATACCCTTTAAAGATCTTGTAGCATACCTGTAAACAGAAAACTTGAGAGGAAGGAGGGAGGTTAATGACCCCTGATTTTCCTAATAATGGCCTCATTAACGCTTGGGTGACTTTTGAGAGTGGACATTAGGCTGTGGAGGTTCCCCCTGCCCCATATTCTAAGTGTGGGTCTCTGAGGGACTTCCGTTTACTTTTTAGTAGTGGTCAAAGTTCTGTCCCAGTCTGTCTATCCATTCTCAGTTGCCCACATCATTCCCTTTGAATCAGCACAAATGACTGGCTATAGCTCTAGCTGAATTCTCAGGTCTGCAAGGAGGTGGATCTTCAACCTGACCAGTGGAGTTGACCTACAGGGACACCTTGATGGAAAGGGAGGGTGGGAGGTGGGGATGGGGCCAAAGTATCTCCTCACTTCATGCCTATTCCCAGCCTTGCTCTTGATTTGCCTCCATGCTCAGCTTCATCACACCCCACAGTCCTGGTCACCCCACTCACCAAGAGAGCAGACAGATACCTAACGAACAGAGATTGTCAGCTGGGAATCACTCTTTCAAAAAAAAATCATATACATTCCAACAAAGAAGTTAAGTTAAAATGAAAACCACTGTTGGAAAATGATTATTTGCATTTTGATATCCTAACACGTCATTCCAAAAAGAGCTTGGAGAAGCTTATGGGCATCAATAAAATACAATAGATTTGACTAAGGCTGGCAAACTTTGTTTTTGAAAAGACAACATAGTAAATATTGGAAGCTGTGCTGTCTATACAGAGTCACAGCTATTCAACTTTATCATTGTAGCATGAATTTGAAAACTCCTTGAGTAGAACATCGTAGTACCATATAGTCACAAATTTGAACTAAGCATACTTTCAGATTTCTGGAAATTATTTTGCATGTAGTTCAGCCAAGTAATAGGTTATAGTATTATTATAGCACAAAGACTGTTAAATTCCAGAATAGCCATTATGAAATCTGATAAAATAAGCATCATATTTTAATATACTGAGCAGTAAAATAAAATTGAACTTGAGGAATGACGATTACATTTAATACTGAATGGCTTTATGCCAGTACTGATCCCTTCCCCCCTGCCTTTTGGCTAACATTTGTCTTTTTGGTTCACATTCTTTGCAAAGAATACTTTCTGCATTCCTTTTCCAACCTCAATTCATGGAGAATCTTCCTCAGGTTACTGCATGTCCAATCCTTCTGGCCCATTTGCAGCCCATCTTTTATGTTGTGCTTTGGACCCATCAATAGATGAGGCCCTGGTGATGGCTTGCCACAGTCCGTCTGTCTGCCTGCCAATGTCATGAGAGTAGCCACTGTGTGAAATCAGCCCTGCTTCAGCGTGGCCAGCCCAGTTGGTCCAGCCTCTTCTCACTGCCCCCAGTAGGCTTCTACACCTGCCATCTTGATAGTTGTGGTGACAGTGCTCTGGGTCACAGCTTTCCAGCTCTGTAGCTGTAGTTGATGTTGGCCCTTTGGCTGGTCTCTGAAGCTGAACTTACCATTTCTTCTGATTCAGTGCTGGAAAATAGAGAAGTTGAATTTATGCCTATTTTAAAATGGAACCTATTTAAAGGTCCGTGGCTGCTGGCTCTTCCCACGTACTTCTGTGTCATTGCTTTGCTCTACATGATACAAATTGTACTGTGACTTGTGCTCTGTGATTCTTCTTTCATTTGGTAGTCTCTCTTTACTAATTAATTAATTAATTAATTTAATTTTAAAGAGAGGGACAGTGAGAGAAGAGAGAACCAATTTTATTTAGTTTTTCATGTGATTTTCATTGCTCTGACATTTCGCTGTGTACATAGTGCTGGATTTGAACCTGCATCCTCACGCATGCCAGGCAAGCGCCATAACCACAGAGACACCACTTTAGCCCAGTAGTCTCACTTTAAATTCATGACCACCTTTCTCAAGTGGCAGCCAGTCCCCCCCATGTTGGAGGTGGACCAGTGTATGTGGGGAAAATAGCCCAGAGTTCTGGATGGAGAGGTTGAGGCTGGGAGGAGGGGAAGCTGCAGAATGGAGTGATTAGCACTGGCAGGAGTCTGAGGCCAGGCTCTGCCACCAACCAGCTCTGTGGCCTCACCTCTCTGAGCCCCTTAGTGGGAGGTCAGACCAGGGAAAACATGTGACAGTACAGTGGCTTACACGTAGAGAGGGCTGGATGCCTGGTAGCTCTTTGCATAGTCTTTGTCATTGTCATCATCACCATCACCATGAAATTTTCACAGCATAACTCCGGGAGAGGGATAAGGGCTTTTGTCTCTATCAGACTAAAAATAAACAAAGAGAAATTCAATTGACTACCTTTGTCATATCTATGTATTTCTATATCAATCATGTTTGCATAATCAGAATCAACATGTGATTTTACTATTGCTTATGAAAATTACCCCTCCTCTACTCCTTTCATCCACCTCAGGAGGCAGGGAGTGTTATGGCTTGGATGAAAGATGTTCCCCAAAAGCTCAATATTTTACACAATGCAAAATGACTAAGAGGTGAAATGATTGGGTTATGAGAGCCTTAACCCAATCAATGAGCTTGTCCCCTGATGGGATTAACTGGTAGCTGTAGGCTGGAAGGGTGTGACTAGAGGAGGTAGGTCACTGGGGCATGCCTTTGGGGTATATATTTTGCGTCTGTCATGGAGTCTCTCTGCTCCACCATGATGTTCAACCTCACCTGAGCCCCAAGGAATGGAACCAGCCTTCTGTGGACTAAAACCTCTGAAACCATGGGCCCCAAATAAACTTTTCTACCTAAAATTGTTTTTGTTGGGTCTTTTAGTTGCACCAGTGAAAAGCTAACCACAGCAGGGAGCTGTTTAAAATTCTTGTTGTAAGAACTGATGCTAGTAACGCATTTCCAAGTTTTTAATGCCAAGGCACAATGTGAGAAGGCAATATGTTCAAATATAACAGAAAGGTGCAATATAACATAAAACAACTGCTAGTGTATCAAGAGAAAGAACAGTGGCAAATTCCACCAATATGTGTGTATATCAGTACGCACATTGAGGCTATCACCTCTAAACCTCTAAACTTTAGAGATATTGTAGATGTCCTTAAAGATATATGAAAATTTAGCAAAAACGGATTTAAGAAAGGCTTTTTTTCCTCTTCTTCCTTGGTGGTGCTGGGGACTGAACCCAGGGCCTGGTGCATGCTAAGGAAGCACTCCATCACCAGCCGTGTTCCAGCCTTTACTTTTTAAATTTATTTATTTTTTTAATGTTGTTGTTCTTAAAACCTCTTGCTGGATTTCTCCCTTCCCCTCAGTGGTGAACACCGGAAGAAAACAGACTCTAGAATGCAACTTTTTACCTAGTGGTCCTCTGAGAATTAGAAGCCCTAGAGCCACCAGGTCTTCCCAGGGATTTGCCTTTTGTCAATGATTAACATCTCACCTGTGAAGTTTGCCTCCATGTTCCGGATCTGAAGCTTTTACAAACCCTTTTTGCTGATTGCTGTGGAATGTATAATTCCCTTGTACCTGGACTGCCATGCTCGGCTTTTGATCTAGGCCTGCAGGAGCTTTTCCACATCATTAAATAATTTGTTTTATTGTTTGCCTACACATTTGCAATTACATTTTCACAAGTCACACTACTTAATAAGAAAATGACTTACCTACCCCATTGGTGTTTGTTCCTCCGTTGGAAGACTCACTGAATTTATTAATGAAAGAATTAGATAGTTGTGTAATGGGGAAAGAAGTTTTCAAACATCACTAACAGCCTTATTTCTTTTTGCTGATCTGTGTGCTTTGTGGTTCTCAGCAAGAGTCCGTATAGCTATAGCAAACGCTCTTACCCAGCAAGTGCCACTTTTGGAGAGGTAATTTTAATTTTTAACACTCAATATTTTTCTTAATTTAATGATTCATGCTCCCATGAAAGCAATTTATTAACACTCAGCTTTACAATGCTTCTATTGGTTTTTAAGCTTAAAAAATGGTCAAACGGTATTTCTGTAACTCCGGAAGCCATTCTGTCCTATTTCCATCAGAACATAAAAGTTGTATTTAAAGGAATGCATTTTTTTCCATCTTGTTCTAAGAAAGTTATGAGTGTAATTAGCACTCTCAGATATAAAAGAAGCAAGAGCAAGTCCCTTTAAGCAGAAAACCTATTAGATTGGCTTATTGAATTAGAAATAGAAAGGAGATGGTGACAGGCTGCTAGATTCACCCAGAAATGTATGGTAAATGTGGTAAATGCAGCGAACCCAGAAAGGGATGGTAAACAGGGTGAAAGCAGCGTGGGGGAGAACTCCCACCTCCCTTAGGTAGCATCTAAAATTCCTTTATTTTTCTTATGTATTGTCTAAAACAGTGGCATAGAGTATTGGAAAGAAAGCAAAATTGTAATATGAGACTTCATTATGTATCTATCTTATTACACGTTAGAATGTTGATAACGTTTTCAGAGCATCTTCTCACCTGCAATATAGTAGAAGAATGAAATTGTATGTGGTGCACCTCCCCACAGTCCTCACTTGTCAGTGCTGTCTGTACAGTGTCTGTGCACGTCTGTGTGCATGGCTCAGATGCAGATTCAGAAACTTAACTTAGGAATTTTCCCATCAGTCTGTTTCCTCAACAGGGCTTTCCATCTCAGCGCATTCTGCTAGTTGCCTGAGTCCCAAAACCTTAGGTTTCCTTGTTCTCTTTCTCTTAAATATCGCACTCAGTCCATCAGAATGTCCTGCCAGCCATACTTTGAGAATGTCTCTTGACACTGACTGCTTCTCACCTCTATCACTGCTACTCCCAGGCAGGAGCCACCTTCCTCCCAGGCCTGGATGCTGCCTCAGCCTCCTAACTGCTTTCCCTGCTTCTCCCTTTATGCCAATGAGCCATCTATTCTCAAAGTGGCTGCAATGATTGAGACGTAGGACAGACTACGTCACTCTTGGTTCAAGCCATCCGGGTGGTGCCTTCCTTCCTTCCATCAGAACCTGTACAATGGCCTGAGTCTTACGTGCACTGCCCCATCCTGCCCCCACCTGGTTCACTCTCTTGTTTCTGCCTGAACTCATTTCCTACTATAAAATGTGGGTTATGACTGACTCCCTGGTTGCCTTTGATTCTGTTTATTTGGTGCCTTTTCAAGGAGGCCTGCTCTGACCACCGTGTTAGAATTGCAGTCTCTTTTTGCCACCTTGTGTTAAAGATGTCCCTCACCAGCCTTGCTCTTGCACATATATGTCTCTCCCTCTTCCTCTCCTTCACTCTCTCCCTCCTTGGGAGAGTAGAGATTTGTTTGTTTGTTTCAGTTTTGATCTGTTTTACTGACTGATGTATTTCAAAGAGCCTGGACTAGTACCTGGAAAATCCACAAGAAGAGGAAAGTAGTTGATTACCAAATTCTTTGTGTCTGTCTCGAAGTACATTATGTTCCAGGAGACTATTTCTTTGAATTGTAACAGAACATATTGTTGAATGAATGAGTAATCTGTGTCCATGTTTTTGCCAAGAAAACCAGGTTTGAGGAAGTTTCCGAGAGTATTTTGACAACACCCATGATTGGGGGAATTCTCTGACAGCACGCTTGCTTCTTATCTGCTGCTCCCTGCACTTTCTGCATCTCATAGGCAGAGGCCAGGAGTCTGAGTAGCATGACCATTTGCACCCAGCAGCCACATGTCTATGTCTGTGATAAAAATAGAAATGGTCTTGAACTCTGACAAAAAAAATTCAGAGACAAGCAGAATATATTCATGGGAATATGTAGCTACTGGATATTGCATTTGGAGAGGGAAACAATAAGGTAAAGCTTTACATATTTCATTTAACCACCAGTCACTGGTGCTAAACAATATGCTCAGTGTGGTGAACAAAGAAAGAATAAGACCCAGGAGCTGCCCTGAAGAACTTGATTTCTCTGCCTCCATTTCATCCACCCTACCTCTGAGAGGATAATACTTATACACTTAGGTATAGAAACCTTCCTGCTCGCAGGACTTGTCCCGGCTTGTCCCCAGACTGTGCAGTGCTCCTGAGGCTCAAACCCAGGCAAGTGCTCCACCACTGGGCTACATCCCCAGCCCTTCTTTGTTTTTTTTTTTTTTTTTATTTTAAGACAGGGTCTCACTAAGTTGTCTAGGGTAACCTGGAATTTGCGATCTTCCTGCCTGTGACTCTAGAAGCTGGAATTATAGGCATGCACCATTGTGCCTAGATTACATAGTGATTTTTACTTTTTATTTTCTGCATAGAAAGGGATGATCAGTCATGTTCCATCCCTACCAAGGACAGAACAGCAGATAACATATCTCAATAGTAGCGTGACAGTTATAGTCAAGATGCAGAAAAAATTCTCAGACAGTGAGATGATTTTTTTTAGGATAGGTTATAGAAACTCCCAAGATAGAATCTTGTTTTGAATTTCATTCTCCTACAGAAATTGACACTAGAATTTCTCAAATATGTGGTAGCATCATTCTGGCCTATAAGTAAAGTTACTCTAATTAAAAATTCTGTAGTTAAATAGATTTTTTTGAAGCCCTTGGTTTTAAAAGTTAAACAACTTCTGTACTGGAGGATTTCACAAAACCCATATTGTGCTCTTAGTCTTGTGAATTTCCACAAATGGTCCCTGGTAAATGGTATTTTTAAAATTAATTTGAATTTGCAACCACTTTCTGGGGCTTCTTGTGAAACAGTTCTTGTAACCTGCTTTGGTCTTTGAAGAGGGCTGAGTATGTGCACTTCAAGAGTCCATTCCTGGGCAACATTGAAACACTTTTCTGCTTACCTTCTTTGTAGCTTCAAAAACCACAATCACAATGGCATTAATAAAACAATTTTCTTATTATCTTTTTAGCAATACCACCTGCAAAAGGATTCCTTTGAAACCAATTCTTTGTGAAAGATGAGACCTTCATGGAATTTTGTTGTGACTGTTGAGAGTTATGATGACATGAGGGACACCACAGCACCATCCATAAAATGTGATAGTCCGGGGAGGCAGGTGTCACCTACAATAGCTGATCCATTGTTTATTGAATGGCAGTTTCTGAAGTAAGACCAAAGGACAGCTCATATATCTCTTCACATGCAGTTTTCCTTTTAGCTGGAATAAATAAGAAACTGTGACTTCACCTGTTTAACTGCTGATTTAAATGAAAGGGGTTGGCAGAGTCTTCTGTGCCTTATCTGCTTGGAGAGAGAGCTATTCCTACTTAAAGTTCGGTCCTCCCCAGAGGATACCCTTTCTTTCTTTCTTGAGAGAGAGGAACAATCAGAGAATCAATTTTATTTAGTTTTTCATGTGGCTTTCGTTATTCTTCATTGTGTACGTGGTCCTGGGGTTTGAACCTTCATCCTTGCGCATGCCAGGCAAGCACTGTAACTGCTGAGCCACCGCCCCAGCCCTCAGGGGGCACCTGTGTAGAAAGTTCTTAGAGGAGAGCTGGAGGGTGGAAAAGGGACTCACTTGAGCTTCTTGATAGGCCAGTGAGTGACTGCAAACAAATGGTTGCATTTTTGGCTGAATTTCATCTGAGACTTGCTTTCAGTTTTGTATCCCATCTGACTCCAATTGCCAGAGGCCACCAGTATTTATGAAAGGACTTGGCCACTTTAAATGGTCAAATTGGCTCTGTCAGTTTATAACCCAGGACTTTGGCATTTGGTATTAAAAAGTGATTAATTGGGAAGAACATTTATTAATGTCAGGCTCCCTGGCATTGCCTTAAATTCTCTTTATTCAGTGTACCACAGTTTCTTTTGCTATGAGTAACTTAGGCAAATAAATTTTAGTTTTCTGCTTATTAGAAATTCAGGTTCTCATTATCCCAGTGTTTTGTTTTTTGCTTGTGTATGTGGTACTGGGGATTGAACCCAGGAGCATTGTACCTCTGAACTATATCCCCAGGCCCCTTTATTAATTTTTATTTTGAGACTGGTCTTGTAAGTTGCCCAGGCTGGCTTCGAACTTATGATCTCCCTGCCTCCACTCCTGTGTAGCTGGGGTTACAGGTTTGTACCACCACACCTGACTATAGCAGTGTTTTCACCTGAGATAATTAAATGCCAATGCTTGCTGGAGAAACTCATTCACCCCTTGTTTTTCTATCTAAAACATTTTTATTACCTTATAAGCATTTCCCATGGAAAAGGTAACTTCAACCTAGTGAAGTTTTATCTTATGTCAAGCCATATAAAGTCTCCCCGCCCATACACCCCTACACCCCCCATTTGGTACCAGGGATTAAACCCAGGAATGCATAACCTTTGCGCCACATCCCCAGCCCTTTTAGTTTTCATTTTGAGGCAGGGTATTGCTAAGTTACTTAGGGCCTCACTAAGTTGCTGAGGCTGGCTTTGAACTTGTAATTCTCCTGCCTCAGCCTCAAATGCCACCAGGATTACAGGCATACAATACCACATCTGGCATTTTCTTTCTCTTATATACACTTTAGAGATTTAGGTTGCCACTATTGGATGGAAATTGACCCTTTTATATATGTACCTTCCTTGATTTGAAACAATGAAAATAAGTGTATATGTGTCTGAACTTGGAAAATTACAAGTATTTGATACCATTTGGAAACTTTCATTTACATCCTTTGCTCTAGATTTCATTAGTCCATTAAATTTGCCCTTTTAAGCTGTGGTAGGTAGGTTGTTTCAATCCATAGTTAAAGGTGAGGGAAGAACATTATTCAGTCATGTCAGTAATTTGGGAAAAGAGCTGTTTAACCACCTCTGTAGAAACAAAATTATCCATCAGCCTTTTATCATCATACATTTCAGAGGCAAGAAAATGGGTCCTGTCCAATGAATTGAAACACATTTTAATTATAGAAGATATTTGGATTTTGGATAAGTACATCGATGGGTAACAGGCATCAAATCCACTTCAATAGTAGTTCCTCTAGAAGTTTAATTACACTACTAAAGCTCACCTTTTTTTCTGTTTTCCTTTAGCTTTATAGTTAAACCCCTTCTCACTTTCATACAGAGCAACTTGATGGATGCCAAACACATCTCTGGGGTGAATCATTCTTCTTCTTTTTTTTTTTTTTTTCCTTTCCCTGTACTGGGAACTGAACCAGCAGAATTTAACCACTGAGTCACATTCCCCAGCTGTTTTTATTTTTTTTTTTAAGACACGGTCTTCCTAAGTTACTCAGGGCCTTGCTAAGTTGCTGAGACTGTCTTTGAATTTGTGATTCTCCTGCCTCAGCTTCCTGAACCAGTAGGAGTACAGGCATGCACCACTGTACCCAGCCTGAATCATTGTCTTTAAGAGATGCTATTCTGATAAATTTAGATCTGCATGCCATCTTCACGGCTCCTTCTCCGTGTTAATTTAGGTTGCAGAACGATCTGTGCATCTTCTGTGTGGTAATCCGAGCTGGTTGATGAATTGTGCCTGGTGGTGAATGTGACTTGCTATGTGAAGAGGTGAAGCATCTTCTCTTTCTTATCAGGAAGACTATAGCATCTTGCTTTGGGGCACTTGGGAGAGGGATCTCTCAACAGAAGTCCTATAAGCAATGGTCATAGAAGTCACTTCTGCCAGGCATGGACATTACTGCAAGAGCAAAACTTTTATAAAAATGTTTCTGATTTATCCTTTGCGTCTGTGTCTTCCACTTCATTAAAGCTAGATTCACCCATGACTTAATTTGCTTGTTTAGATCTATCTTGATTCCTAACCGCATCCTTTCAGAGGGGGGGAAATGATCAATTTTTCCTCCCTCTTTCCATTTCTGAGTCATCTTATTAAGTGAAATTATTTGAGCCAGGATTCTGTAGCTGCTATAGTTTGGACTGGGATATCCCCCAAAGGTCCATGTGTTGGTTTGGTCTCTAACCTGGGTGATATTGGGAGGTGGTAGAACCTTTAAGAGGCAAGAACTAGTGGAGAGAGTTAGGTCATTGGGGGTGTGTCCTTGAGGAATATTGGCACCTAGCACCTTTGTCCATTTTTACTTACTTGTCACCATGGGTTGAGCAGCTTTGTTCCGCCACATGCTCCCCACCATGAAAGGCTGCTTTAACACAACCCCATAGACAATGGGCCAAGCCACCATGGATGGAAATCTCCAAAATTGTGGACCAGAATAAACCTTTCCTGCTTTAAATTGGTTTTCTCAGGTGTTAGGTCACAGCAGTGGGAAGCTAACTAAACCAATGACATTATTTGTGTTACATTCATCTCTGTGTTGCCAGTTGAGCATGATGCCAGGCCTGGGCACCTGAGCCACAGACTCTTCTTCCTACCTCACCTATAGACAGGTTCCTTGTGCAAATCTGAGCTTCTGCTTCTCATAGGCATCCCTGACCCTCCTCAGGACAGAGCTTCCCCATAGCTAGGGGTGTCAGATGGTATACCAGGGGTCCTGGTATACTTACCCCAAGCTGCTGAGTTCACTGAGCACCCTTCATTATCACACAAACAAATACACATCTTTTAGAGATGTACTGCCCTTTTGATTTTGCAAATCTGTCTGCCTAAGTGAATGCTATGATAGATATGTTACAGGAATAAGTGATTGTCACAATGTTAACGTTCCTGGAAGATCCATGCACAAAGAGTTCACTTGTAAACAATTGAATATTAAAGAGAGAAGCTTGGTGGAGACAAGATTTAAAATGCAGAAGGCTTTTATCTCCCTGAGCTGTCCACTTAGCTGATTCTTTGTATTTCTGTGATTTTTAGAATGTGCTTTTACTTTCCTTACCAAGAAGAATAATCACATCTTAGTATTTGATTTCTTACGTCAAAATCAATCATTATCTTCTTTTTTCAATACTTCCCATATAATATTGCTTTATAATTCAGTAACCCAGATTTGTCAATAATAAAATCATGTCATGTCCTGTTGTGGTTAGTAGGCCTGGGTATTTGTTATCTGTCAGAGGTTGGGTGTTGGGAGCAGAAGGATCTCCTGAAACCAATTTCAAATTCATTCAAGCAGAATGCTTGACAAGGAGCACACTCTGTGTGCCATGTATGTCCCACTAGATTGTAGATCACTTGTGCTTGCATCTATGTGGCAAAGCAAGTGAATAGCACCTTCCGTTAGAGATCCTAGAGGCTGAGATTTTCTTAGCTCAGGAGCTTCTCCCCTCATTGCCTCCAAGTTGTGGGACCTTATCCCATCAGGGTGTTGCTGCTATAAAATCAGGAAGTGGTGAAGGACCAAAAGTCTTCCTCACACTTGCCATTGGCTTTAGATTCCAGAGATGATGGGCTATGTGGGGAGGGGATGGGTTTTGGAATAGGTCAGAACTCAGTATAAACTCCTGCTTCTCACTGAATGGGTCAGCTTAGATAAATGTCTTAAGCTCTGGGAGCTTCCATTTCCCCTGCTATAAAAAGGAGGACACCTTTTTATACCTTGTGACATGGTCATGCAATTTCAGCAAGACAGTCTGCCGTATGGTGTGTGCTTTTCTTTTTCTGTCCTCTGATACTTGCATCCTACCAGGGGGCTTTTGCCTTTGGAGCACTTTGGCAGAGAGACATCTCCGTAACTGATGTGCTGGTGCAATCATCGTAGGTAGAAGAATCTGTGGCCCCTCAGGATGACCTGGCTGCGACAGATGTCATCTCATTGATCACCAGGATTGATATGGCTGACTTGGCTGGCTAGACAGGTGCCCACTTCCTCCCTCAATGCTCCATGTGCGTCCCTCCTGAAGCTCCACACTTGGTCGAAGAGGACAACCTTCCCAATAGAGGAGGACCGTTCTTCGGTCAAGGGTATACAGGCAGCTACATTCACCTCCAAACAAGCTGTCAAGGATTTCTCGTTTCCCTGGTGCACATATAATTTATAAGTTGGACAGAACTTTATAAGATGCCTTGTCTTCCCACTCCTTTCCATCTCTTTTTAAACTACGTAGCTTTCTAGTGCCTTTTCCATTTTTATTCAGAACAAAAGCTAGAGATGAAGAAAGTTCCTTCCTGATTTCCCCTGTGTCTCCATAAATTCCTGTAATTGTTTCCTTCTAATCAGAAAAAGACTTATTTCACATCACTTTCTAATTATTTCCCTTAACTCCTTATTAGTGCTTAAAGTGAACAGTGTTTTCTTGTACTTGATTAATATTTTCCAATAAGGTGCCTCCTAAAATACCTTGGCTTTTATTTTTCTTAAAACATTAAAAAGAACTTGCTTAAGCAAAATGAAACTAACATTCCCAAATGAAGTTATGAATTAGCTTCTTCTTGAGTAAAGTATTCTGAGAGCTTCAGTATTCTACCTCATTTAATGCTGCAGAGTAATTGGGTGCTCTGAAGAGATAAGCGGTGTTGATCTCAGGAACCAGATTTACAAGAATGTTCAGGGTGTTGATTAAAACAAATCAAACCAAAACCTTCAAGGAGAAAAAAAAGTCCTGAATCGAAGGCCAGAAATCTAAAATGTCAGTTTATGAATACTCCGACTTTAATCTGCCTTCAGCTCTCTGTTCATTAGTGCATCTGGCACTGTCTCTTGGCGACGAAAATTTGGCATGGGGAAAAATAGTGTTTAACTTGGCTGAGAGGAGACATGGCCTGTACAAGTCCCTTTTTGTCTCTGAGGGGGTATAATTTCTTCATTCATTTCCCCTGTTAAATTTTTACTCCCTGTGCATTTATAAGTAAAGGTTAGAGCCCATGAAAGTGAGGAAATGATATCACCAGCTTGAGCCAAGGAGGGTGTGGGTTGGCAGCCTTACTCTTGAGATGCTGAACCCGAGCCATTTGCTGTTGCAGATCAGCTTATCCTGCTGATTTCAGACTAGTGGAAAAATGCAAGTGTCATTTTCCATATCTACTTTTGAGATGTGAGCTGTGTTCACATCTGTGTTGTGAGAACTGCTCTTACACCTGTGGCATTGTGGCTCTTAGAGTTCCAGTTAAATATGTGGCAGGTGTAGCTGAACCTCTGAGAATCAGTTCTTAACTTTTTCCTTTCTCTATTGAGGTGAACCCACCATTCCTCTTGCCCTGGCATTACTGTCATGGAATTCAGATTCTAGATCTTAGTTTAGTCGTAAGTGGTGTTGCATGAGATACTGTAATACCAGTGAAAATTTAAAACTTCCTCTTCTCCAACTATTGAGAGATTGATCTCAATCTTATTTGTCAGATTAAAAAAAAGCTTTCTCAGATTGGTGTTTGTCTTTATTGCTATTATACAGCATTTTAAAATTTGTATAGCCTCATTGACCTTTTAAAAAGTAGTTTACCCAAGAGCTAAAGCTTAATGGAGAGCTGGAGCGGTAGCTAAGCAGTTACAGCACTTGCGTGGCATGTGCGAGGATGTGGGTTCAAACCTTAGCACCATATACACAATGAAGGGTGGAAGCAACAAAAGCCACATGAAAAATTAAATAAAATTGTTTCTTTCTTCCCCTGCCACTATCCCTCTCTTAAAAAAAAAAAAAAGCCAAAACAAAAAAACTAATGTAAAGACAATGATCAAGACCAAGTCAGGGGTGTGGTAGAGCAGGTTTGCATCAGCTCACCTGTGCCAGAGTTTTATCCCTTTCTTGGAATCCATATTTCTCCTTCTTTCCCAATATTCTTATTCTGCTGACCTCTCAGCCAGAGTTCTGATAGGAGACAAAGGGCATGACCAGTGGGTGACAAAAGAGGCTTTATGAAGGGACCGTATGTAATGGTATGGGCTGAGTTAGCAGAACCCATAAGCAATGTAACACCTACCAGAAGATCTGAATTGTGAAAAGAGAGGAACAGTCCCCATGCACCTGTGAGAGCTGTAGCCATGGGCAAGGTATTAGTCTTATTTTTTGGTATAATAGAAAAATACATCAGGCAGGCTGCTGTGTAAAGAAAGGAAGCTTATTTAGTTCACAGTCTGGACATTGGACATCCAAACAGCATAGCACAGACTCTGAGAGGAGTCCCCCATGGCTATGTCGTATCTTAACCCAATGCAGGTGTATCTGTCTGTCTTTTTAGTCTTTCTCCCTCTCCCTGTAAAGCCACCAGGATTCAGTCAAGGGACTGCACCCACCCTGATGACCTAATCAAATCTAATCACTTTGCAAAGATTCCACAGCCAAACACCATGGTCACATCAGGTTTCCACACTTGCAATACCATGAATGCCTGAGTCTGGAGGGATAAACTATGTTAAGCAATAATAGAAGGAAAAATCTGAAAGGAGCTGTGCATGTGCTAGACAAGGCTGTTACAATAAAAATGAAAACAAGCCCAACAATGAAGGTCAGGTAGGCAAGAGGGCAGCTCAGAGCTTAGTTTGACATCCCAGGGCAAACGAGCTAAAGGTTCGTTTGTGCAGAGCTACGAACAAGCTTCTTTTGTGCTTTTGACTAGCTTGGCATTACCTATTTTGGTCTTTCAAGTGTTCTGTTGGGATTCTGAGTTGGATTGTTGAGGATGTGAAAAGTTTCTTGCCACCTGATGCAGTCTATATGATCCTCATCGTTGATGGCACCACATAAATCAATCCTTTTGTGGATTCAAAGGGCATGGTTTCTTAAACCACAGATTTGGGTTTGCTGAAATGGAGGTTCACATATACACTTCTTATGGATGGAAATAAAGGTGTTAGGCTGCACAAAAAAAAAAAAAAAAGCCCAAAACATGCAAAAGCAGCACAGGAAGAGTCAGATTCCCAAATTTTGCATGAAGAAAACCTAGATGCCTTGGCACCTTTGAGAAAGACTCCTCACAGGAATTATCAGTTTTGCTGATTATATTTTCATCTATTTGGAAAGGACTCAAAAATCGAAGGCATGAAAGATTTTAAAACAGGGATAATAATCTTCATTTCCATATAGTTGTGAAGTTTGAGTTAGTTTTATTTAAACTTGCACAGATCTGGATTGTCATACCACAGGGCTACTATTAGGGAGTCACTTAGAGAATGAATGGAGGTATCGGCTCACGTCCTCCATCTCAACCAGTGGAACTTAGAACAAAACCCCTGGGAGAGGTGAGGCAGCGCTGTATAATCAGATGGAGCCATGGTGGAATTCAGATAGTTAAAGTATTTTAGAATCCTCAGTTAAAAAGAACTTCCATAATTATACATTGTTGAACTCAATAGGGTGAAATATTCCAAAAGTTGAAGTTGAATTCCAATCAAGTGAAAGATTTCATTTTTTCCTGGGTGAGAAGGTCAGATTGCCATTTGAGCATAATTAGTAGTAAGTAGCAATAGATAAATTCAAGCCGTGCACAGCCAAGCCGTTATCTCAATGAGCATCTCAGGGCTGTGAACCAATGGCCCAGCCCCGGTGAAATTATCTTGCATTTTCAAGGACTGAGAACTTTGTACCCAAAATTAATGTTGCAAGCACAGTGTTCCAAGGTATTACCAAACACGGGGGCTTATTTGGGAGTCCCTAAAATCGGTTTGTAAGTGCTTGAGGAGCCCCAGTGACGTTGTGCAGCTTTCGTCACTGATCTTCACTAGTGGAACATGTATTTGTTGAGTACCTATTAAGTATGTGCCAGGTATGCAGATAAATTTAAATATGCAGGGGGACTGCCATTGAGGAGTCCATATTCTGATGGAGGAACATGTAAATGGTAGCCTACTGAGCATTCAGCCATAACAATTGGTAGCTTGGCAAATGCCTTATCTCAGGGCTAAAGAGGGAAGGCTGCAGCCACCAGGTTCCCTGAGGATTGATCAATTGGGTGCAGACAGCTAGAGCCTAAGGCAGTGAAATAAAGCCTCAGGACTGAAATATAACCACGATTCATAGAACACTGCAAATATACTCATGCCCTAAATGCACCAAATCTTTCTCTGAAACCTCTTTAGAAATGAGAGAAGATACACTAGTCACGATGATGACAGCGCCTGTAATAAGCCTCTTTGCTTCTCTGGAAGGAAACAGCCCACAGTGGATGAATTGGGCTGCGGGAGTCTTTTGTCACCCACACTGCTAGCCAGAGTGTATGTGTGTGGCTGTGTGTCTTCTGTGACCTGTGCTGTGAAAGGTGAACTGAAAACCCAAGTGGGAAGGCATAAACCAGAAGCAACCAAGCTAGACTCAGGTGAGGGAGCTGGGTGTTCTCTGTGCCAATTTACGAATTTGAGAGAGGTCCTGCTCTTCCCTTAACCATTTGGCCAAAATTGTGTCTGTGTCGATGGTGGCCGAGCAAGCCTCCAGGCGCTCCAAGCCAGGTGTTAAGGTGAGATTTTTACCTCTTTGCAGCTCAGAGGGAGGCTTCTCCATATTCCTCCAAAGTCAGAAAAGAAAAATCAAATCTAACAGCTATCTCCATGAATTTATCACACATTTTTTTCTACAGTAGGTATCAATATTTTTTGTCTAACTCATCATCAAACTGAAGCTCTGAGAGAAGTAACGTTAAGTTGATGAAGTTGCAGAATTAACCAGACAAATAGCATGTACCATTAGCAACTGCATTTTGAGCTATTTTATTTTCATGTTTCTTCCCTCCCTAATATAATTTGGAATAAACAAATGTCCCTTTACTTCTTTTCCTATAAACAAATACACTATGTGTACCTTGAAAATGTTACAAATTTTCTTTTTTTCCTTTATTTTATTTGAGTTTCATCTGACTCTAATTGATTTGAAATATGCTATATATTCTTTAGTCAAATTTCACCACATCTGTGATCTAGGATATAAATTGAGCTCCTCCCAGTTTTCTCATTCTAGGAAATTCAGCCACATCTATGATATATTTTTCCCTAATATTAGAATATTCTGCTTGTCAGATTGGCTTGTTGTTTAAAGAAATTTGTTCTTGAAATTTTATAATCTCTCTTGACTGAGGAGGAAGAAGTTAAAGAATATTATCATCAGTTTAATATGAAGATAGGGAATTTTTCTTGAACATTATTTTTCTCTAAAATAAAATGTCACTGAGTGTTACTGTCTTCATTTGATGTTTTAAAAACAAACAAACAAAAAAAGATACATAAGCCTACTCCCCTGGTGGCAGCAGGGACTGGTGGCTTGGAAGCCCACACTTGTGACTAATGACACACATTTTTGATGCTCAAGAAATATTTGTAATGATCCAATCCCCCAAATCCAGAGCCTTACTTGGTTCACTCGAGGTCCAGACACTTGAAGATGGAATGGCTAACATGTGCCATATTGGTGGCAGTCTAGACACCTACTGCAAACACTCCCTTCTTTCTATGCATGAGGGATATGGCAGTATTTCCCCTTGGCCGCCTTGTCTATTCTCCACAGTGAGTTCATGGTCTGTTGTCTGTCATTGTGTCTCGTATGATTCCCTGCTCTGTGCATTCTGTATCTTCTTCCTGGAATGTGGCCTTCCCCCATTACCTTGATGGCGTTTATTAATATTTCAGGTCCAGATAATCACTTCCACCAGGGAACTCTCTCTACCTACCCTAACACCACCTCATCTTCCATCATTTTCTCTTTTGCCTGCTACATTTAGTCACTCACTGATTTATTCAGCTCATAGTGGCACAGGCATGGAGGTAAACATAAGTAATGTCCAATGAACATGACTGAGAACTCCCAGTCCGTGTGCAGCTTGGGATCTGTCTGGGGAGGCAGCCGTTGAAGGCAGCAGACAGAGAAGCATGTGTGGTTACAGCTGGGATTACTGTTGTGATGAAAGTAGTGACTGTGCTGGCTCCGAAAGAACCTTGTGTAGGAACAAATAGCCCCACGTGTTGTGATTTTCCAATTTGCACATCAGTCTCAGGGGGAGGCCAGGCTCCCCTTGACCCTCCCCATCTCTGTGTCCCTGGCATTGTGAGTGCTTTAGGAATCCTGACCATGCCAGGGGCTCAGTGAATGAGGAGGAGGCAGGGAGGTTGACCTTTGTTCTCACCTGACCACATGATCAAGGATGAGGAACCTCCCAGCCTGGTGGCTGTGAGCTCTTAGAACTCTGTGGAAGGAACTGAAGGCCACCGGAGTGAGGAAAGCTGCTTTGGTCAGGTAGAACCTGTGATCCTGGGATGTGAAAATGATGCCCTTTCCAGATCCCTGATGGAGGCTGTCCTCTTATAACCTTGATGAGAGGCAGGAAGGTGGCTCACTGGGGAAACACCACCCGGAGACAGGGATAGTGGCCTGATCTGCCTGTGTTTATACCTACACTCTTCTTTCTTCTTAGGATGAATTGATAGGATGTATTACATTCTCTTTAGAAGACATGGAAAGACAGGAATACGTCTATAAAAAGTATTTCAGCTTTTAGAAAGAGTCAAGAGAGATAATCAACTATTGTAAAAACTAAAAATGCACCTAAAGAAAAAGAATATCAAGGGGCTGGAGTGGTGGCCCAGCAGTTACAGCACTTGCCTGACAGGCATAAGTACGCAAATTCGAACCCCATCACCACTACACAACGAAGTCTGGGAGCAAGGAAAGCCACGTGAAAAACTAAATAAAACTGATTCTCTCCCTCTCTCTCTCACTGTCCCTCTTTAAAAAAAAAAGAAAAAGATTATCAATAAGCTCTTCAATCATAGGCTCAGAGTTAATGAGAAGCACATGACAAAAATTCACTCTCAGGTTTACTTTCAATGTTAGTAAGAAATAACTGCCCTTGATGTTATAGGATTATTTTGAAAAGGTTTATTCTGCTAAATTGCATTCTTTAAGTTCTTGAAGTGGAATGTATTTTGTAAACTCCAAGTATAATCTAAATTACAAAGGTAACTGGCAGCTTTTAAATAAAATGATAAAATGAACTTCTCTTCATTTCATTTTTCGTTTACTTTTTTTTTCTGTAGGTTTTGGTACAACCTAGAAATATAACATTATTTTATATCCATTTGTGTTGAAGCCTTATGATATAATCCACTTTTTTCTTTATCTTCTGAAGGGTATGGTTTCTTTAAGTCAAAAATGAGATCATTACTAATGAAACTATTAATTATTGGGAAACTGTCCAAAACATATAGAATTGCTCTCAGAAATTTTATTACTCTATATTGTTATAGTTACAAAAATAAAGATTTTAATAAAGTCTTGATAACACATACCCAGGATGTTTAAAATCTTTTACTTTGCATATTTAAAAGATTTGTAATTTCCATTAGGAAGTTTTATTTATATTTGTGAAATTCTTTTATTTACTTTCAATTGTTAAAAATGATAGACTTTTAAATGTTTATATTTATAGGAAACATTAAGCTTGTAAAGTGGAAAGTTATATTTGGTTTTCTTAGACTTTTTTTTAAAGTAATAAAATCAATAAAGTAAGGTCTATTTTAAATAGAACTCTCGTCAAATGCATCTATATCATATACGTTAGGAAATATAAACTTTTTTACAATTGTCATTAAAACATTATGAGTAAAACAGCTTTTTAATTTTAATTAAAATTTTAATTAAATTTAATAAAAATCTGTAAAATTTAATTTATACAAATTTTAGTTTTACAAAGATTAACAAAGAAATCTTTACAAATATTAGAGAAAGAACCTTTGTCAATTTAGCGAATTTTTATGATGACTTTTTATTACAGAAAATATCATGGAATAGTACTTAAATATTTGCTTTATTGTCTTCATTTGACAGGTGGAAAAGAAACTTTTGGGCTCAATGGATCCCCCCATCCGTGTCCAAAATTTTTACCATCAGCATTTCAATTCCTTTTCCTGATTATGGTTTTTTTTTTCTTTTCTTTTCTTTAAAAATAAAAAAGTATTCTCTTTTAGAGAGGGGATGTAATTAAACACTCTCTAGTTCCTAATGCTGGATTCTACCCAGCAGCTTTGCTTCCTGGACTGTCCCGAGGTGCCTGCAAGGATAGGAAATCGGAAAAGAGCCAGAACCAAGAAGCAGGGTTGCCGCAGGGCCAGCCCAGAGCAAGGAGCAGTGGTCACAGACCACACTGTGCCAACATCAGATGTCTCGGTGGCAGATGTGTGGCAGGTTCCTGTGGATGTTTTGACGGACCAGCCATCCTAGCCTGGGGTTTTGTGTGACAAATTCAGCTCATTGGTCAGAAGGTTCACATACTCCCGTTTATTCATATTCCTTCTTGAGAATTGAAAATTAAAGAGATGGTTAACTGCTGATTGAAGCGGAATTAAACCAAAATTAACTTGTCCTTCACTATTGTGTGTTTCAGAGGATGGAGCACAAGGAGGTTTTAGTGGGCTTGTTGTTCCTGGTGTTCCCGTTCATTCCAGCCAGCAATCTCTTCTTCAGGGTGGGTTTTGTGGTGGCCGAGAGAGTCCTTTACACGCCTAGGTAATTATCACAGCAATTTCCTCTGTGCCAGCCCTGCCCTTCTGCCCTCCACCACCAACACTGACAGTTCCACAGAGACTGCCCTGTGCGTGATGAGAGGTCCTCATGGAGCTCAGGACTTATCACCTCAGTCTTAAAACAGCCACAAAGAAGACTGGGAACACCAAGTTGGTGACATACACTCTAGTTCCCAGTGGTTCTCCTCCTGTTGCAATGTCACAGTTCAACAGGAATATTGACCTCAGTCTACTCAGGATGCTAGCTGCAATTGCTTACCATACCATCTTATCCAGAAGTTTTGTTGAATACAGTTATTATAAGTTTCCAGAAATATTTGTTGATTTGCATAAAATTATTAATTGTTTATAATCTCTTCCTTGCTCACTTTTTTTTCCCTTTAATTTAAAAGTGGGAATAATCCTAAGAAAATTTATCCTCAAGAAAAAGATGTAATGCTTTACAATCTAATATTTTTTTTTAGAGTTATAATGGGAAGGGAGGGATAAGGGAGGGTAATTGGGGGGGGCACTCCTGGGGATAATTGCAATATCCAGAATATATACACATTTTATAAAAAAAAAAGTCTACTAGACATTGTTTTCTGTAATCAATATAAATATACAGCTACTTCCTTCAAAAAAAAATAATTCAAAGAAACAACAATGAATCCATATTCCCCCTCTCTCCATCTTTCTCTCTCTACATATGTGTGTGTATAAAACCTACCTAATTATAATATAATTATATTATGTGCATATTTTAGAAAATTTTTGTATCTATATTTGGGCATACACATATACATTCTCCCAAACTGTATATTTATGAGTAAATATTCTGTCTAATGAAATCTAAAAAAAAAAGAAAATATGTGATTTAAAAATTATGAAAGACATTCAGATGTATGTGCATACATAATGTCACCCAGCTCTGTGTGTGCTGAAGTTGGTCTGCTCTCTTAAAAATCCAGTGTTCCAAGTCCACTTTTCTTATCAGATGTGTGGAAACATCACTAAAGCAGGAGACCAGCTTAGTTCTACCATTTGCCAGTTGTGTGAAATTAAGCAAGACATGAAACTCTTGCAGCAGATTTTCTCATTTCTAAAATTGGGATTTTAGTAAACGCCCTAAGTTTAATATTTTGGTTTATGATGTTGCCTTTTTAAACAGTTCATTTTTCTGTAAGTTCTCTAATAACTTCTATAAGTTCTGGTAAGAATGAACCTTTCTAAAAGGCAATAATATAAGCCAAAATATTGTAAGGAAATCATTATTTTTATTTATGATGTTGCACTAGGAATTTAAACATGTTTAATTAGAGATGAATTTTATAAACTATGATTCTCCCAAACCAGACCTACAGCTTTCCTAAGGCTTTGCAGCATTATGTTGAGACATGGCCAGGATTTGGCCAAGGGCAGCTTTTACTTTGTTTTATGTGTCCTTAGAATAATTTGGGAAGGAGGTTATTACTTCATAAATACTGCTCGATAAGAGCAAAAATATAACACAATTCTTTGTATTCTGTATTACCTAAAGGTAAAAGGCCACTTTGAGAAGTGGCCAATACTAATTTATAGGAGACCAAAAGGAGACAAACATCAATCCGTGTATCATTTTTTCCCCCTTTGGTGGTACTGGGGTTTGAACCCAGGCCCTTGCTCATGGTAGGCAAGTGCTTTACTACTGAGCTACATCTTCAGCTCTGTTTAAATTTTATTTTGGGACAGGATCTAAGTTGCGCAGGCTGATCTCAAACTTGGTGATCCTCCTGCTTCAGCCTCCCTAGTGGCTGGGATTATAGGCCTGAGCCTTTTGTCCAACTGTAATGTTTTTGCTTACATCAGTTGAAAGTGTCCCATATCAGCCTTTTTACATGGTACTGATGATTCCAAGTTCTTCATTTAGCAGATATTATAGGGTAGCCTTGCCATAAACATTGTAGAAGAATCTAAGGCTACAAAAACAAGTAAATTCAGTGTTTGCCTTGAAAGAGTTCATTAACTGTTGACTGACAAATGGAGTATTACTCAAAGTATTCCCTAAGTCCTGATATTCTTTAAAATACTATAATGCTCCTTAATGTCATTTTACCACTAATTGTATCCAAGCATTTATTGAGCTTTTATTGTATTTCAGTCCCCATGCTAAGGATATTATCATTGTATGCATTAATTCATGCTGTAGAGATTGGTTCACTGCATTCTCCTCAAGTCAGAGGGCCTGCCTTCAAATTTCTGTTTAAATATCAGTGTGATTGCTCCCATTTCTCAGTTGATAAAATGGGTGTAATAACAGCATACAACTCAATGAGATACTGTGATCATTAAATGCTATAAACATATACAGAACTTAGAACTTAGGAAGTGTTTTGCATTGTACATGGTCAATACATATTATTGTTGTTGATAAAAGCTGATACCATGATTATGATGTTGTAGAAATGAATCCTGGGCTTCGAGAGGTTCAATAACTCACCCACGGGGAATACAGCTAGTAACTGGCAGAGCCGGAATGCCGATCCTTCTACTAACAGATGTCCCACCTTCCAGACCTTATTTCTTCTTTGAAAGAAAGAAAAAAGATGAAAATTGAAACATAGTAAAGCAATTTCAGCTCAACTCCATTTGGTGATAGAGATTTGATACTGCCTCAAATCCTGAGATCCAAATCCTCAGTAGTTTGGAGTTCTGAGTGACAAAGATTTTTAAAAGTACATGGTATTGCTTTCTTTTTCTTTTTTTGGATAGCAGAGATTGAACTCAGTGGTACTTAACCACTGAACCACATCCCCAGCCCTTTTCATTTTTTATTTTGAGACAGTCTCACTAAGTTGCTTAGGGACTAAGTGGCTGAGGCTGGCTTTGAACTTGAGATTTTCCTTCCTCAGCCTCCCAAGGCACTGGGATTACAGGCGTGCACCACTGTGCCCAGCAGGAACTGCTTTCTCTTTTTTTTCCCCCCAGGGCTGAGGACTGAACTCGGGGCCTTGAACATGCTAGGCACGCGCTCTGCCACTGAGCTAAATCCCCAACCCCAGGTACTGCTTTCTGAGTCCAGACACAGAAGATAATTAGTGAAGGGGGATTGAAGGCTCTCATATTATGGAAGCCTATAGAAGCATCATCAGTAATTTGTGGGGTGTCTTCTTTAAAATTAGGTCTTCCTCTTGCCCAGGCAGGTATGTCTTCCACACACTCCCAGGATCATTCCAGTGTGGGTTCTTCCTATGCTATCAAATCTCAAATGACCCTTTCTATGACACAGTATAGTTTGTCTAGAAATAAAATACCCTTTTCCCCTGGGAGTAGTCTAACTTGGATTGAAATAAAATTTTTACATATGGAGAAAGCATCAGTTTTACTAAGAGCAAGTGCCTGCCTCTAGGAACCAATTTGGATTTGCTTTATTTGGCAAACTCAGGGAAGAGGCATCCAAAATCAATTTCAGTTGCTAGTCATTGAGAAGATGACTGTCCTGTTCTGCCCAAGTTTCTGCACCCACAGATGGTAGCATTGCTGCTGAGTCGTCACTTCTGAGGGTTTCTCCTGGCTGCCCCACCATGCCTGGGTTCACATCCATGTAATCATGGTGCCCAACGTGGCTGCTGCCCTTGCAGAGATGTAGTCTCAGCAGATGTCCAAGCCTTGTGATCGAAGAGGTGTAGGTGCTTTCCTGCTTCTGAGATGGTCAGGTCCCGACCACATTTGAGAGTATAACTTGGATTTTGGGAAACTTGGGGTGAGAGGAAGCCTGGGAATGTTTGAATGAGATGTTACGAATCCCAGCCTTTGGTACAGTCGTCAGTGTAACTAATCTTGCTGGGGGCTTCTTTATTTATGACACTGGATTCCTTTTTTTCTCAAGATATGCAAGTTGGCCTAGGCAGAGCCAGGAATTGAAGCCCATGTGAGCACACTGTGTGCTATGGCTTTAGAGTTTGTAGTGACTTCACCAGAACCATTCTGCAAAATTTGAGCTTTCTTTAGAAATGATGGACCTCCTTGGAAACAGATTTTACCCAGCAGTGACCAGCTGTTCCCATCTCAGTGGTGAATGGTAGATAATTGGGGATGGAAAAAATGAAGTCCTCTCCAGGGCCAGGGAGAGTTCGGTGGATGCTGTGGGCATCTCTTGGAGGTGTCAAAGCCCTGGATGATGCTTGCTTCATTTAAGAATTCTGCAGATAGGCTATGGCCATGCTGCAGAACATCTCACAAACCATGTTTTATTTCTTTTTTCCCCCTGGGGAGCAAACCCAGGGCCTTGTTCTTCGAAGGCAGATACTTCTACCACTGAGCTTCACCTCTGGCCCTCCCAGAACTTTAATGCAATTAGAAATCTTCCCATCATTAATCATCTTCTGTTATTGACCTTGACATGAGACAGCCACTTTCCACATCGTTAATACCCAAGCTCTTTGAGGAAGATACACACGACATGCTCAGTAGCATTCTTGAAAATGCAGGTCATCTTTATGCAGAAATTTTATACAACTTTTAGTTGTGAACTTTTAGTGAACAATAGGAAGATGGACTGAAAGCTCAGCTGGTAAGGCTTGGGGATGTAGCTCAGTGGTGCTTGGTATGTACGAGACCCTCAGTTCAAATCCCAGCACCAAAAAGGAAAAAAAAAAAAAAGATAAATTGGTAATCCTTCTAAGGAAGGCGAACTTCTTCTCATATGTTTGTTTCAAGCTATTATGAAGCTAAATCCTGGCCTAAGGTGCTCCTACCTGTCGGAGAAGTTATATCCTGCCCCCCGAAGCCTGTGTGAGTCCACTCAGCCGCAGGAGGCTGACCTGGACATTTTATAAGAGCCTTGTAGGAGTCAGACTAATGATGCCCTTCCACCCTCTGCCTTTATCCCTGGCTAGAAACATGCCACTTAAATCTTCTGGTTTCTCTTCTCCCACTGTCCTAACCCAGCTAAGACCCAAAATGTCATCCTCCTCACAATTGTGCTTAGAAATCTGTGGATAAAAAGGACAGAAATCAGCTATTTGCTTAGAATTTCCTGGCATTTGGGGTCAGAGTTTTACCATCAAAAGAAATTGGGATTTTTTTTGTGTGTGTGATAAAATACCCGCTTTGTGGATTCCCTTTTTGAACAGGCAGGAGAATTGGGGTTGAAATAATTCTTTCACAGAAATTTTGCTCTCTTGTTCTTATCCCAAGAGAAGCATATAATTTTTATGGCTATCTTTTTTGTATTTTGTAAAAACCACATTAGAAGACTCCAAAGGACTAAAATTTCTTGGAATCGGTGAAGCAGAAATAGTTGATGAAAGCTCTCAAATAAAGTTATAGAAAGTAATTGAATATTCACCCGCATGCCAGTTTAAGGATGATTTATTCACTTCAGTGCCAAGGAGCAAATTCCTAAGCTACTTTAGGAAAACTTGAATGAGTAGAGAAGGGAAAGGAATAGATAGGAATTTGTAAAGGCAGAGACAATATTTGAGGATAGAAGTTATCAAGAATAACTGAGGCTACAGAAGAAGTTGGATAGCATGAATCTAAGGAAAAATAGAAAAAGTAAAAATTGCCTTATGCCCTTAGAGATATCATTTGTATAGCCACTAAGCTTATGGATACTGTAGACAAGGGGAGAAAACAAGCCTCATTCATTTTCAAGTTTGAGAAATATCTTCAAAGCATACTTATCAATTCAAAGTGAAAAAATTTTAAATTCTACACAAGTTGCTATGGAAACAATACTGTGGTATCTGTTTCTCAGAAGGCAAAATGAGAAGAGTCATCTCTGGAGTTAAACTACCTCTGTTATCTGATGGTCTGGATCTTCCATGTCCATCTATCCAGATTTTTCTTCAGTGCTGCCAGACAAGAGTCCCAATTATTTGAGAGTGGATCTGTTTTGCCAAATAATATCAATAGGGGAATCACAGAAACTTACTTAGCAAGTCCAGAAGGAAGAAGGTTGAACTGGGAATTGGTGCTGCCCACTGTCACCCATTGCCATGTGCTCTTGGGAGTCATTGAATGGGTGAGGTGTATTTTTCTGTAGCTGGATAGTTCCTGTGAATGCTCTATAGTTTCCAAATGCTGAGTAAAGCTGCCTGGTAGAGTTTTCAATATTTGAGGCCAAATTGTGGAGGGGAGTGAAAGGTCAGAAAAAGTTAACGCAGTGAGTTTTTCATACAGTTAAATCTGTGCAGTTTTATAAAATGGTGAAACTTTATCAGCCCTGTATCAGTATCCTTGTCTTGCTGATGAGAACAGCAGGGGATAGACAATCCTCTGCCAGTTCCTTTTCTCCTACCCACCCCACTTTTTAAATAATTTTTACTGGTTTAAGAAATCTAAAACTGCTGTAACCACAGTGCTACTCGATCTCTAAGGTCTCTTGCAGCTCCAGATTTCAACCTTGCTATATCTCAGATAACTAGGGAAAACTTTGCTTTCCGCACCCCCCTTAGGCCTTAGGTACTTTTCCCCCCTCATATATTGTGGCATGTCTGCTTGGGTTTGCTCAGATTCCTTAGGAGGGCCCAGCAGGGAAGGGCAGGTGGTGCCCTGGGTGAAGCAGGAAAGGGAGGAATTCTCCGTGCCATGAGGTCAGGCTCTCCAACAGCCTGGGCATGACACAAGAAAGCAATGGCAGGCGTTGGTGTGGGCTCCACTGTGGGGAGATGGGGAGCCCTCCTAAGCAGAACAACAGGTGAAGTTTGGAAGTTCACCTGGGCAAGCAGCAAGAGGAATGGGCAGCAGGAGGAAAGAGGACCCCTGCCACTGAGGAGGGTGGCATGAGCATTGCCAGCCCCTGCTGTTCATGGAGTGACAGCACAGGCAGCTTCCAGGACAGGATGCAGCTATGAGCAAGTCAGGCATTTGCCTGCCCATGTGAAGTCCTGTGAGACTTGCTAACTGGGCTGAAGCCTAATATCACAGCAGGAGATTAACTTCAGAGTGTCTGCACTAAAGGGTAAACAGCACTTTCTATGGTCTGAGCACTGTGACTGGTAAGGATGGAACATTTTGAGCTAAGAGTAGCACGTCACTAGATTTTATGGAAGCCAGGTCACAAGAATAGTTGGAAGTCCTGGAATGAGGCAAAGCCAAGTATTCAGAGATTCACCTTTTAAGATTCATTGTTTGAAATTCTTTTAGTACAGTACATTAGAGGGGCAGACAAACAAAGATGGGATTATCAATGAGTCACTCAACTAAAGGCCTAGGAAATGGATTAAAGTTTTCATGGTTATGAAGTCAAGCACACCAACCCTTTGAGAATGTGTGTGTATAGGTATAAGAAGACAAACATGTTGGTTAAATTTCCCAAATCCACTCGATTATTTTTTAATTTGGACTATGAAATCCATTTGTATACATTTCCATCATGGTCATCTTAAAACAACAAGGATTTTTTGTCCTAACATGAATGATAAAGGAGTACAGATACACTGGGAAACAAAGTCAGGTCACCATACGATCTGAAAAGGAAGAGAAATAAAGGTCAGTGAGATACCATTGGAGGTGAATTAGTGGGAAAATGCAAAGTTTGAGTAATGAAAAGAAGCAAAGAAATCTTTTTACCTTAGAGAAATATTCTAATGCTTGTAAATATGATGTCTCCCATGTTCATCAGTTTATTTCAAAAGAAATCTGAGTCTGCTCTCTAGAGTTCTGTTCCTGCTGGTGTCTCCAACCCACAGTGGAACAAGCTTCAGCATTGAGCATCCAGACGCTCCCTGCTGATTTATTGGCCTACTTAGGGGGTTGAAAGTTGATTAAAGTTTTATTTCAGAATACTGACAGCTAAGAATGGACAGATTTGGGATCAAATGGGTTTGTGCTTTGCGATTGCTATGACAGCAGGAACTATTCCATCCAGCTCTCTGAGACCTGAACTCAGAGAGTGAGACCTTGCCCAGTGAGGGCTGCTCTCAAGCACAGTGACCAGGAAGGGAGGCACTGAGCTGAACCAGACTAGGGGTCCAGTAACCAAGACATCTGGGGGTAAGAGCTGTGTGCAGGTCATGACCAGGAAGGGAGGCAGGAGAGCTAGATTTTAGACCATGGATAAATAAATTAGAACAATGGGCTGGAGCAGTGGCTCGGTGGTTATGGCGCTTGCCTTGCATGCGGAGTACGTGAGTTCAAACCCCAGCATCACGTACACAATAAAGTGTCAGAGGAATGAAAGTCACAAGAAAAATTAAATAAAAAGTTGCTTCTCTTTTTCTCTCGGTCTCTTTCAAAACAAAACAAAACAAAACAGAAAAAAAACATTAGAACAAACCAGTGGCCCAAATGAAGTGATCAGAGAAGAGATTAGGGTACTTGTGGGCTGAATGAAGACCAATCAGCCAATCTGTGGTGCTCAATCAGTTGTTCTTAACTGAGGGCACAAGGTGTAGACAAGTCTGAACAGTTATTTACTGGACTGGAATAATGGCCTTAATTTTGTGAAATACTGTTAGTTATAAATGAGGAATGTTTATGTCTGTTAAGTCTTAAATGGTGAAGAACAAATGTATTGGAAACCAAGATTTGAAAGTAAAATCTGGACAATATAACTTAAATTAGATAAGACTAAATAGGATAATATATGTGGGAAATGGTGTAAGCTATGCTAGGTAATTACAAGTCATTATTTCAGTCTACTCTTTACAGATGAAGGCACTGAGTGAATCGAAGTCAAAGGAAATCAAAACAACATAGCTGTGGGCCTGTCTTGTCCTTCCCCTATCTTCCTTCTCCTCCTTCCTTTGTTTTCTAACCTCATGTGCTCAAAGTGAGCAATTGAAAAGGGAACGCACAAACAAATGCTGCCTAGCAGGGTGGTGTCCTGAATCACACTGGTGCGGGGAGTAAGGAAATGCACCTTGGCAGGTGGAGGAGGGATAGTCAGCTGCTGATGCCACATGCCCAGGTCCTGCACAGTGGGCTCTGACTTTGCCCGGAGTAGGTGCGTGGACCTAAGGGTCAACATTTGCAACCTCTCTCCCATCAGATGAAGGACAGCAGCAAATAGTGCATTGTCCATGCCTTTGATTTCAGACAGAAGAAGCTGGACTCCGGCATATAGTGGTTTGTGGACGAAAACATGATAAAGTTCAGGTTCTAGAGATGAGTATACTGTAGGAAGGTAGAGAAGGTAGTTTTTCAATTTTTTTCAAAGTATCTTTTTGCAAAAGGCCTTTTTTCTTTTTCTTTCTTTCTTTCTTTTTTTTTTTTTTTTTTTTTTTTTTTTTTTTTTTTTTTATTTGGCCTTTTTTTTTTTTTTTTTTTTTTTTTTTTTTTTTTTTTTTTTTTTTTTTTTGTACTGGAAGCTGTACCCAGGGGTGCTGTATCACTGAGTTACATGCCCAGCTGTTTTTATTCTCTATTTTGAGACAGGGCCTGGCTAAATTGATGAGGCTGGTCTGGAATTTGCAATCTTCCTGCCTCATCCACCCAAGTCACTGGGATTCCAGGTGTGGGCCACTACACTTGGCCAAAAGGCCTTTAACTCCTAGCTGAAGAACTTAGCTGAAACTGATACAAGCAGGGAAGTAAACCAGCCAGGCCTGAAATAAAAACATCAGCAAGGGGAGATGGCCAGGCTCTGCACAGGGACAATGTTCCTGGTGATAAATAATCATGGGTCTTGTTATCTTCAGGCCCAACTTGGACTGGTTGGTTTTTAAGTCCACCTTTGCTTCCATGTTAGTTTCTGATACTTTCACCTTTAGTGGTTCAATTACACTTATGAAACAGCCCCTGTTAGCTGCCAGGTGCTTGGGAGACAAAATGTATCAAAAAAACAAAGATTTTCTTTATACCAGAGTCCTGCTATATTTACCTGTAGAGGTCTCATAACTTTCAGAGCTGGTAGGTGAACTGGGAGGTTGAGAGGAAAAAGAGAATTACATCTTGAGAGGTAAAAGAGAATTAGATTCTCAGAAGGTGAAAGCAATGGCATTTCCCCCCGTTGTTCCATAGCTACTCTGGAAAAGTATAGAAGGAATCTATTCATGAAACATAACACATAAAAAGCTTTTCAAGTCTCCACTAGAGCACTGTACCTAGCACAGGGGTTAGGGAAATGCTCAAGGATGCCTTTGGCAATTCTTTTCTTAGAATGTGAAAAACCCTCCCTTCCAGATATGTTTAATCTTCTAGAAAATGTCTCTAATCAAACGTTTCGGGTAAAGAAGGAACAAGGCAGAAATGAGGATGCTAATGATTCTTGGCTTTTAGGAGCTGATAGCTTCCATGTTAAGCTTAATCTGAGGAGTCATCATTGACTTTCTTCTACTTCCTCTGTTGCAAGTACCTGTCCTCAGATCTGTCTTCCAGTGCTTAAGTGTTTAACCATCTCATAACCATCCATAAGACTGATCTTAGCTTTCATATAATTTGCTAGGTAGAGATTCAACAGACTTAAATGAAGTTGTTTAGGGCAGGGTTCATTTAGAGTCCCAGAATTTTTTAAAGGAATAAAATGGTAAGACTGTAACTGTCTTGTAGTATTAATTTTATATATAGATACTCTCCGTGGGTTGCTTGAGCCTGTTGGTAAAAGATAGAATTTCAGCTCTATTTAGTAAACCTAAAAGGATCTTTGTTGCATCTAATTAAAGACAAAATGAAGCTATATCAGACATCATGAAATGCTTGGGCCAGAGGTAGAAAGTTGTCATCCTTTCAGGTTGGTATAAATGGGAAGTGTTGTTCTTTGGTCACTTGAAAACTTTTAGATAAGGTTCATGAAGGTACATTTATACTATGTAGAAACTGATGAGTTGCCTGCAAAGTTCTCAAATAGGAGATTGAAAACATTTGTTATTCTAATGCAAAAGGACAAATATTGTTGGCTTGCAGTTCTTGCTAAGTTCTCTTTGATTGCATATCATGAAAGTCTAGAAACACAAGTGTCTTTAGATGTCTACATGCTACACTCAAAGCTACTTGTGGATAAAATCATTTTCCTGGAGATGCTTGGTCCTGCGAACAAAGGATTCTGTCTGCATGGGGATAGTGGGGGGAAGCCTCTGTGTTTCTAAAAATGCATCATTGTACTGAGATAAGCCCTTGCCTTTTGGATTCCCAGGTTGTGATTTTGTCCAGTCTTAGTGGTTTGCACTGAGTGCTCCAAACCAGAGCAAGTTAGACTGGTTTTATCTCCCTGGAGGACAGAAAAGCAGGCAATTTCTCTTTTTCTTCATTTTTCACTTTCAATAGGAGGCCTTGTCCTGCCCCTAATGATGGAGAGAGTGTTTTTCTCTCCCCGCTGCTGAGAATGGCATTAAAGCAGACGTTGAGTGATGGAGTCTCATAACGGAGAAACATCTTGATCTCTATGATATTTGTGTCAGGTTTTAAGGAATGTGATACTCTCTAAGAAATTTGCAAAGCTAAATAGAAATTATTTTCTATGGGTTAGCATTTCTTTAAACCATTTGTCAATGCAAGGACTTTTGGAGTGTGGGGGAATCATGCTGTTTCTTGATGCAGATGCCTGTGCTGGGTGGAGAAGAATGGGCTGGATTCCTTTTCATCGTGCAGGGTCAATAAACTGCGTATGGCCCATGAGTCAGACTGGCCCACTGCCTGTTTCTATAAATGACTTTTATTGTAATGCCATTCAGTTTTGTGTGTGATGGGTGCTTTCCTACTGCAGAGTGGAACAAAAATGACAAAAGCTTCATGGCTAATAGGCAGGAGAAAAGGCATACAAATTTATTAATGTGCACATGTGTATAGGAGCCACCCAAGATCTAAAGCTCAGAGGACAGATGGGTGAAGCTTAGATGCCCTCTTTACAGGGGAGAAGTAAGTGCGGCAGGTGAGCAGTTGTAGAGGGCAGTCCGTGATTGTTAGGGAGCTGAATGGGCCCAAGGATAGACAGTGGCCTGGGACGTAGCTCTATTGGCTCTAAGTGTAGTGTTTGATCTTCAGTTTCTCTCTCTTTGACATGGGTTTCATCTTCCTCCATAAATGACATTTTTTAAAAAGAGGATTAAAGGGAATCATGTTCCTCTTTATTGGATCCAGTCTTTACGTAGAGAAGGGACTCCGGAGAAAGGCCTTCCCTGTGTTTCAAGATTGAAAGACTTGGAGATGGAAGGGTCAGAGAGATCTTGAAGCTGCTTCTTTAGTTCAGCATATAAAAGCACCAAACTTTGGAGTATTGTTTTGTGAACCCAAATATCTGAAAAGTCTGAAATTATTTACTGTCTGGGCCTTTCCAGAATGAGTGTACCAACTCTAGATCATAGCATAGTTTTCATGGTATCAGATCTGGTTCAACGCTGGCATTTGGAGCTGTAGGTGAGTTATTTAGCTCTTAAACTTAAATGTTTAAGTTGGATAGTATATGTAAAGCACTATCAGTGCCCCAAGCCCTGCAAATATTGTAGAAAGATCCACAAAAGTATTTGAAACAGTGAATGGGACATAGAACATGCTTGGTAAACATATAAGATAGTGAATTGCTTTTGTTGTTTTCTTCATTATCCTTGTCTTCTGCCACCCTCTGGCCATTGCTGTAGAGTTGTTAGAATCCTACTGATATCTTTCCCCTGTTTTTTCCAACCGCAGCTCTGATTTCCCCCAAGCGGGCAATGAACAACTATAGAGATACCATGAATGGAGGGGTTGGATGGCAAATAGGTGTGAGAAACACAGAAATCATGCTGTCAAGTTAAAACCCCTTTCGCAGGACAGCAGATAGGGGATAGTCAGGAATCTGAAATTCCCGTGTTTGTATATGCTCTGCTATTTACTAAATATGTGATCTAGTTCAGCAAATCAGTTAACCTTTTTCTTCTTCAGGGTCTTCTCAGGTCAAACATTCATGTGACCATGGGGTTGTGAGGCTGTGCTGAAATGAAATATAGAAAGTGCTTGGCACATATGATTGATTCCATAAATGTTAGCTCTGAGCTATCTTGCATTATATAAGCAAGAGCAGGAGGCAAGCTGGTATTGGACATGCAGGTCTCTGGATGGCACATTCTTCATGCATTGCAGTTCTTTGCTCCAGTATCCATGAGGCTGTCTTTGACCACCCATATTCATATTTCAGCCTCCTTCCTTGCTTATTTTTTTCTCCATGTAATATACAATTATGTGCATGCCATATATTAATTTGTCTGTTTGTTAACTATTTCTTCCCACCCATGTGCATTCCATAAGGATAAAGATTATAGTCTTGTTCCCTGATGTGTCCTTGATGTCTATAATACTGTTAGGTACATGGTAGATGTATATTAACTGTCTGATGAAAGAAGGAATGGAGCCAGAGGACTTCATATGGCCCCGGATGCATCCTGCTTAGTCCTGGGTGGATCTGACTGCACCTGTGGGAACAGGTAGCCAGCAACCCTATGAACTTGAGCAGCCATTGTGGTAAAGGCAAGTTCATAACACCAGTGTGACCAGTTGTGCAACAACAGAAGATTGGTAGAAAAGCTCCTCACTGTTAAGGTTGAATGTGGGAGCCGTGGAAATGAAAGAGAGGTTTTGGTGATTTGTTTTGGGGATTGTTTTGTACCAGGCACTCTGTTCTGGTGTATGTGAAGCTTTTGCAATATTCTTGTGCCAATCAAATCTAGTCCTTGGATGTAAGAAGTGGGGGTATGGTCTTCCCAGCTCAAATCATCATCCTCAGTGATGAGTAGAGACTCCCTTTGGCCAAACAAAATACTCTAAAATTTTAGGGAGCTGGACCAACTGACTTACAGGTCTTGAAGTGAGGCAATGGAGCTCTAACTTGACTCCCAGGGTCCCCAAATCAGAGACCTCAGTGCCCTCTCTACTTTTCTACTTTTGACACTAAAGCACATTTAGAAAGGAGAGCAAAAAGTACAAAGATGTTTTTTTTTCCAAAGATGTGTTTAGGAATGAGAATGTTTTGTTGTTTCCCTTTATAAGACCATCCTGATTCACTAGACTAGAGGTCTAGTTGTAGACTAGAGAGCAGGCCTCTGTTTTATTCTTCATTGTGTTTTTAGTGCCTAGAAGAATATTGGCAGTCGCATGAGGGAAAGAAAATGAATAAATAATTGAACAAATGTATGGGCTATATTTACTTTGGGCTTCTGGTGGGATTAGTTTTTAACATAGGATTTCTTTATGCAAGATTGTTTTATTTCTTTTTAAATTGATTCCTTTTAGCTACATATAACATTAGGATGCATTTTGACATAATCATAAAAGCACTGAATATAATTTGCTGTAAGTCAGTCCTCAGCACTTTCTCCCTCCTCCTTCTCCCTGCCCTCTACTCTACTGATTGTTCTGCAATTTATTTATTTTTTTTTATCGATTAGTATTTTGTTGGTATACTTGCATTTAGGATTTACTCTCATATATTCATATATGTGCATATGAAAGTTTGGTCAGATTCATTCCACTCTTCTTCCTTTCTTTTCCCTCTTTCCTCCCACTCAATCCCCTTCATCTATTCTACTGATCTTTCTTCTATTTTGATGAATTCTCTCTTCCTTATTTTCCCTTTCTCTCTCCTTTTTTCTTTTTATCCCTCCCCCCTTATTTTGGTTTAGTTTCCACATGTCAGAGAAAACATTCGACCTTTGACTTTTGGGGACTGGCTTATTTCACTTAGCATGATAGTCTCCAGTTCAATGCATTTACCAGCAAATTTCATAATTTCATTCTTCTTTATGGCTTAAGATATTCTATAATAATTAGTAATCATCGTCTCTGTAGAGAAGCAGATTTCAACTAAAATGCAATTAGCAATAATGGGTACAAACTAATTTTGTGTCCTGAGTCTAACCAGCAGGCTGGAGATGTTTCTGAATGCATTGTTGGTGTGAGAGATTGCTTTTTACAAGGTAAAGGCTTTGGAGACATGATATTGATATGCCAAAGTCCCACTCAGATAACCTGTGAACTCTTTGTTCCTGTGGGGAAAGCTGGGCCAGAGTCAGCAAGAGAATCCATCCCATCAGTGCAGCTTGGCTTTCATGAGCCTTCAACATGAACCCATACCACACTGGCCAAAGGACTAGAAACTTGCTAGTTTAGTGCTTTAGAAAACTAACAAAAATGTTGGCTAAGACAGGGCACTTCTATTTGTTTTTCTAACACTGAATGAACTTTATCTGAAAGTTGGTTAGACAGGATAAAATGCTCAATGGGGAATCTGCTGCACCCCCCAAGGTAACCCTGTTCCTTCCACCCTGTTTTCCAGCATGGGCTACTGCATCCTTTTTGTGCACGGACTGAGCAAGCTCTGTACCTGGCTAAATCGATGTGGGGCCACCACTCTGATTGTGTCCACGGTGTTGCTGCTGTTGCTTTTCTCTTGGAAAACTGTGAAGCAGAATGAAATTTGGCTGTCAAGAGAGTCCCTATTCAGGTACGATTAGACAGGTAAATGTGTACTTCTTCCCATTTATTTGTTTTCTTACAAATTTGTTTCCAGGCAAATGAGATAACATGGGTCCAGCCGTATTTATAAACCAGAAGATTACTTTTAATAAGTTTTTAATAGAAGATAAAATTTCATTTTAGGTTTTAACTTTAGATTTTTTTTAAAAAATGATATTATATAAAATTTAACATGAGCTCATTCTAAGTGAATTTATGAAAACAAAAGGCCCATGGAAGGTTTTTGGGTCTGTGAATTCAGATGGGAAGAGTCGTAATGATGAGCTGTGCTGTAAAATTCAGCCATAAACACAATGGAACCAATAAGCCTGATTTCCTTGTTCAGTCAAGTCACTGAAAAAAGTAGATGCACAGCAAGAGGGAAGAGAAAGGCCGTGCACTTCTTTAGAATGTTCCAGCATGTAACATCATGATCTGTGATCTGATTACTTTATTTTGAACTTTGATTTTGAACAAGGACATGAAAGACTCTGTTATCTCCTGGTAATTTTTTTCTGTGGTCCGGAAGCTGTTTCGGAACATAACAGCGTCAGTCCACAGCCCCGAACCTGTCAGGAAGCCTGAACATTCTTTGGGACTTCACTCATCCTGCTGTGACTCCCAGGCCTAGTCTGTCTCACTCGTGCCATAGCTCTGGTGACCTGTATCTGTTTGCCTAGCTTCTGTCACACCTGCCATTCACAGTATTTGCCCATCTCCAGGAATCTCCAGCCCATGTTCTCATCTCCTGTCCTCACTTATAACCCGGTTGGCCAATGTAATCTCATGGTTCCCTGGTTTCCCCAACTCTTTTTGCAGGGGAACAAACAGCTAAAACAGAGTTGGGAACACTTGAGAAAAGGGGAAACCTTTGGAAGAGAGTAGGAAAGCACACAGAATTAAGAGGAAGGTCAAGAACCTGGCCTGCCACAGAGGACCCCTCAGGAACCCAGACAGTTTATGCTGAGTATCCTCTCTGAAATGGGAAAGAACAGTAACTCTATCTTCACATCAAAGTCCTAGGAAAATAAAGTCCTTTGGCTAAGTCTGAGCTTAGCTTCAGTGCCAAGGTGCTGAGATGTTGGGTCTATCCAAAGAAGCTGCTTCTGACTTCCGTAGTGGAGTTAGGGCTGACAGAGATCCTTGGGGTTTCACGAAGACTTCACAAAGACAAACAAGAGGGAAGTTCCCAGCAGGAAGTTCAAGTGTTGTCAGAAGGGGACAAATTCTAAGTTGCGAAAATTAAATGAACGAGTGAATGAATGAATGAATGAATGAACAAATAAAATTAATGTTGACTATGATCTTCTACTAGTTTATTTTATTTTGGTCCTGGGTATTAAACCCAGGAGCACTTAACCGCTGAGCCATATCCTTAGTCTTTTTTTATTTTTTATTTTGAGACAGGGTCTCACTAAGTTGCTTAGGGCCTTCCTAAGTTGCTAAGGCAATCTTCCTGCCTTAGCCTCCCAAATCTCTGGTATTACAAGTGTGCACCACTGTGACTGGCATCACTTCTATTTTAAAATAATGTGTCTGATTTTACTGCTGAGCAAATCTAACTTTTTTAAATAGAAAATTTTAGTTTGTTATGCATATCTGATTATTTTACTTTTATTCCTATATCATTGTCATCATCATTATTTGAATGGGTACCTTAGGGAATTGTTGCAATGTAAAGTTCTTTTGTTTTGATTTTGCTATGCTGGGTATCAAACCCTGGGCCTCACACATGCTAGGCAAGCACTCTACCTCTTAGCTACATCCCCAGATGTATTTTTAAGGGATTCTTTTCTCCCCCGCCCCCCACAGAATGACTCTCAGATTCAGATTTCGTTCAGCTTCTGTCATACCCTCCACATTCAACCCAGTTCTCAGAGAACACAGTATACTCCTTCCCTCCTCCTGCCTCATGCTAAGGTCATTCTGTAAACACAGGGCTATTGAAGTTCAGTAATAAAACTTCCTGCTGGCCTCTGTTGCTTAGTTTTCTTTCTTTCACTTTCAATAGCCAATGTTTTTATGAGGAACTGAAACGGTTCTGTCCTGTGCCTGGGTAAAGGAACTAACCATGACTGTCTCCTAATGATGTATACTGCTTAAGCAGAATAGCTTACGGATGGCTTTTGGCAGGCAGCAGTTTATTTCAAGGACAATAAGTTAGTGCTCAGAACCCCTACGGTTGACACCAGCAATTTAAAAAAAGAAAAACAAAAACCACATTGGCTTTGCATCCAGAAGCTTCTGTTCTGTTGGTGGAAGTACGTAGGAAGTGAACAGTTGATTAGTAAAACACAACCATTCCAAGTTTGTGCTTAAAGGGGTTTTGGTCTGCATGGGGCTTTGGTGATCATGTGGAATTTTGTGTCATGTGCAAATTAAAGCTATTGATTTCATTTTTTTTAACTTTGCCTTTTATCCAAGTCCTGAAAACCCTATTAAGAATCTGAGTTTAAAATTATTCTCATCCTTTAAGTCCAAATGTTTGCGTGGACTCATTCATCTGTAAGGAGTGATGTTCAGATCAGATGAATGGACATTTGCTGATAATATGTGAGACAGGATGGGGTTAGGGGTTGAATGTGGGGTCCAGAGTTGGACATTCTGGCTGGGTGCCAAATTATGCCATTTTATAGCTGTGTAATCTTAGCCAAGTTATTTCTGTGCCTTAGCTTCTTCATTTTAAAAGTTAGGATAATGGTGTTCATCTCCAGGGTGTTGGAAAGAATAAAATAATCAGTGAAAGATGCCTAAGACAGTTCTATCATGTGGTGAACACTGTGTATGGTTTTCAAATTATCACTTTGCCCTCTGTTCTAGGGTAGGAGTGGGTCATCCACAGAGCTGCTGGAGTCTGCATGGAAGTCAGGCACATGCACGTATCTCAGTGTAGTGTAACATAGACGTAAAGCACTCTGTGAGTCCAGGAGGGTGACTAAGACCAACTTAGTTAGGCCTTCAAGGATCTTCCTACTGTAGGACTGAGCTGAATAATAAAGAATAAAGAAAGCCTAAACTAGCTGCCATGGCCAAACCCAAGGACCAGATGAATTAAGAAACTGTTGCAGTGGTTCTGGAAATGGTGATGCACTTGGCCCTGCTTCTCTTTCCTCCTCAGTTCCCGACCCATCCGCCATTCCTAGGACATAGGGGCTGGCTGAGGCCTATAATTATATGGGATGGTTTTGCTTGGCACTATTCTGAGAGGTCTTTACAGAATATCTTAAGACGGACCTCTGAGTTAGAGGAAATGCAAAGGTTGGCCAAGCACCAGCCTTCCAGCCAAGGCCTCGTCTCCCATAAACCATCCCACCGTGTGATGTGTTTTTGGGAAATACACATGCATCAGCCCCTCTGAGCTTTACTCTCCTGTTGGTGAGAACCTTGCACACAAAGCGCATGAAGAACAGCTCTGGGGGTCATCAGAGGCTTGGAGAGGGAACGTTGTGCGTGCTGAATTAGCTGCCAGGGTTTGAATTCACATCTGGTGTCAAAGTCAAGGGAACATAAACCTTGCCACACCGTTTTTAGAAATCTTGTTTTCTAACCTAAACAGCGTCCAATATAAACACATACACGTATATCCCCTGCCCTCTTTTTCTCATAATCACAGCTGGAAGGTATGTTTTCTTTAATTATATAACAAGAAATTGCTCTGTGTCCTGCCCTGAGAAGAGAATAACTGCAAAGCTCCACCTGGGCCCAGTAACAGCTCAGAACCTTGGATTTCTTGGGAGTACATAATACCATGGTAACATAATTTGATTAGATTAAGCCCCATCTCAAAATACCTGGAAAAACACAGGTAAGCATAGTTTCTGTGGCATGCAGTTCAGGGGCTCTGAACTGCATTTTTGGACTGTTTCAGTGTTACATTGGCCATTGATAAACTCTTTATAGCCTAGATCATCTCCCTCTCTATAGGAATCAACTTTTCTCTCTCTTTTCTGAATTACTAAGCCAGAGAAATCCACAGCTCTCCCACGGCAAAGAATAAAACCAGATACTGACAAATTCTTCTTAAGGGCCAGAAAGTAAATACATTTAGGCTTTGACGGCCATTCAGTCCCTTTTGCAACTTCAGTATTCACTTCTATCTTTGTCTCAGGAAAGAGGCCAAAGACACATCATGTGACCATGTTGTGTCCTCTGAGGTCCACAGGCTGGAGTTTGCTTATCAAGCATAAGAACATCCTGACATTGAGGTGTTACTAAGTTCACTTCCTTCTAATGTGACTAGTGTCCTGTGGGACTGTTTTGTTTGGTATTAGATGTTGACCCACTTCAGAAATGATCGTGACCATTTCTTGGCCTTGGTTGAAATCTCTGCTTAACAAAGTACTAGATCTATAGCCTTAGAAAAAGTTCTTTACCTGTCTGAGCTTAAATCTCCTCATCTATATTATGGGAAATATAATAATGCAATCTACCTGACAGGTTATGAGAGGGGTGAAGGAGGCAATCTATGGGACATGAGTGTACGGCCCAGCGCTTGACTTAAAATGAGCATTCCCTAAATACTGGCATCCTGTGTGTGATAGTGCGAAACCTCAGGTCAAAGCAGGGTTCGAAATTGAGAACAGCCACAAATTCTCCTCGTTCCTTTTCTGTTAACCTCTGGCAGAACACTAATAATTTTTTTAAAAGTGTTTTCTAATTAGGAATTTGGGGATTGTTCCAGTGACCTACTGTTCAGTCGTGCCAACAAAACGAAATTAATGTTGAAAAAACTTGGAGATATGCCTGATAAAAGTAGCTATTTTCATAATTCCTGTTATTTCTCAAATTTTCTGCAAGTAAGAGGTGTGAGGTAGAAATGTGAAGTGTGAAGTGCATGCATTTTAACCCATGAGTTAAAATCCTGCATGGAGGGAGCTGGAGCTGTGGCTTGGTGCTTGCCCAGCATGCACAAGTACACAGGTTCAAACCCCAGCACCCATGTACACAACTAAGAGTCAGAGCAAAGAAAGCCATGTGAAAAGCTTAATAAAAATTGATTCTCTCTCTCTCTCTCACTCTCACTGTCTTCTCTTAAAAAAAAATCCTGCATGGAAAGGGGGATGTTTGAAATAATCACTGTTTTAATTAGATTAAATCCAGCCGTCTAATTTATGAACATGACATATTTTTGTGGAGTAAATATGTGTAAAGCTGGATGTTTCCCGTAAAGCAACTGAGGGTGCTGAATCAGAGCATCAGGGAAGGGATGGAAAGCAGGCCCTGAGCAGGAGTGGCCTGGCTAGTTATGCTTTCCAGGGAAAGCGTTCCCTTCTGCTGGCTGTTTATTGAGAACCTGGAAAAACAGCAGAAAAATGTCACAGCGAGAGAACATAATGGGAACAGCAGAGTGTTCTTGGAATTGTGGCTGCTCCACCCACTCTGCTGCCTGTGTGGATGTCTTACTTCCTCCTGAACAATGTCCTCACTTTAGCCAGGACTGTGTTTCCTCAGGCTGATTGTCCATTCCTTGGGTGAAATGTGAATTAGAGTAACTGGGCTTTCACAGAGGAAAGGATCAGTTTCATAAACACGCCTGCTATACCCATGCTATTATAAGCAAAGAGGTCTTCAAAACCTGCTTGTTGCCATGCACTGTTTAGGGTAGGATGGAAAACTTGGGAATTTTCCTGAATATAAATTTTGTCTTTTAAAATTATTACTATCACTCTGACCTGGATCCTATCTGTGTGATTAAACTCATGCTATCCATTTAAACTACCATATTTTTATGTATTTATTTTTTGCATGCAAATGAAGAGACTTCCTCAAGCATACCGTGTATCCTAATGAGAGGTAGTGCTGTATTTTAGCATCTACCTCCAGCTAGAGCTGCCCGTCATATGCACAGTGAGTGACTTGGGCTTCCTTATACATGCAGAAGTGGGTCACCTCTGACAGGCCTCAGTGCTTTTCCGAGACTCACCTTTCTCTCCTGCAAAATGAGGGGGTGGGGATGAAATTGTCATCAGAGTTCCTTTGGCTCCTCCTGTTCTGAGCAGTGAGGAAATTCTGACTCTCTCCACCATCTGTGACAAGTTCTCATAGGGCTCTCAGGTGGCCTCTCTTCCTGTCTGCTGGCTCCTCCATCCAGCCAGCTTTAAGGAAGAGGAGGGAGCTCCTTCTAGTACACGAGCCCTTCCCTTTGTCTGCAGCAGCTTTCCCTTAGAGAACAGGGCATGCATTGATCCCACCGCATCCCAGCTCCTAGGAAGCCAGTTCTGAGAGCCATCATGCCATCCGGATTTCCTTGAGTGGATACGGAGGAAAGCGCTTCCTAAACAGTTACGTGTGAGATGTTGATTTCCGTTTCAAATGAAACCTGGGGTCGATTCCTTTGCAGAATATATCCTTTCACTAGACAGACCTTTTGGGGAAAAGAAGTCTGTACTTAGGTCCGTGGTAACACAGCCCTCAGCCATCTGATCACCCTTAGCTGGCACTACTGCTGCTGCTGCTGCTCACCTCAGCTGTCCTCCAGGGAGCCAGAGCTGCAACACCATCTGTGATGACTTTTAGCCACAGTGTAAAATAGAGAAAAAGAAAAAGGAAGCTTCTTCTCCTCTCTCTTTTCTTTCTTTCGTTTCTAATTGTATGCATTTAAGGAGTACAGCATGAAGTTTTGATGTATTTATCCATAGTGAAATGATTGCTATAGTTAAGCAATTTCATATAACAATCACCTCCCATAATTAACTCCCATTATTACCTTTTTTTTTGCATCAGTAGCACCTAAAATCTGATCTCTCTGAAAATTCATAAAATATAACACAATATTAATGATAGTCTTCTTGCTTTACATGTATCTCTAGATTTGTCTCAGATAACTGCAGTTTGCGACCTTTAACCTACATCTTCCCATTTCTTTCCAATCCTGCCCCTGGTAACCATCATGCTACTATCTGTTTCTACAAATTTGACTTTTTTTTAGATTCCACAGATAAGTGAGATCATGCACTGAGTCTTCCTGTGCCAGTCTTATTTCATTTAGTTTAATGTCTTTTAGGTTCATCCATATTGTCACAAATGGTACCATCTCATTTTTTAAGGCTGAATAATAGTCCATTGTGTGTTATAGCACAATTTCTTTATTCATCTGTCTGTGGACAATTGTGTTGTTATCATATCTTGGCTATTGTGAATAAGGGGAAAGCAACTTGGTACTGGCCTTGGCAATGATTTCTTGGATATCCCAAATGATGTCTAAGTATCTAATGTACTCCAGAAACAAAAGCAAAAGTAAATGAGTGAGAGCAGATCACACTATAAGGTTTCTGAAACACAGAAGAAACAATAAAATGAAAAAGTAACCTGTGGACTGGAAGAAACTATTTGCCAGATAGCCAGTGAGGATTAATATCCAAAATATATGAGGAACTCATACCACTCCATATAAAAATAAAACCAAATTTGGAAATTTTTCCAAAGAAGACACAAAAATACAACATATATCAAGGTGGTCAACATCATCAAATCCTCAGGGAAATGCAAATCAAAACCACAGTGATTTTTACCTCCCACATCTGTTGGAATAGCTATTATGAAAAAATCAAGCCAGGCGTGGTGGTACATGCCTGTAATCCCAGCAACTGGAGGCTAAGGCAGGAGGATCACAAGTTCAAAGCCAGCCTCAGCAGTTTAGCAAGGTCCAAAGCAGCTTGGTGAGAGAGACCCTGTCTCAAAATAAAAAGGACTGGGGATGTGGTTCAGTAGTTAAGCACCCCTGGGATCAATCCCTGGTACCAAAAAATAAAAAGAGATAAGTGCTGGTGAGCATGTGGAGAAAAGGGAACCTTCCTTCACACCCTGTTGGTGAGAATGTAAACCTGAGCAATCATTATGGAAAGTGATGGAGATTCCTCAAGCAATGACAGATTTCAACCCAAATTCAACAGAGGTTACACCACCCTCACATATTTCCCCAACAGGTTTTAATACTTTGGATGGAATTTCCCTTTTGATGTTACCTTTAAGCTAAAAATTAAATGAAGATCTGTTATCTGAGAGAAGTAGTACATTACAGTGCAATTGCCCAGAAACTTGATTCTTACCTGAGTTCTTCCTCACGCTCAACTCTTCTCCCTTCTCATTTATCAAAACAAGTTCCAGAAGTTGTTTTTCCAGATGGTCCCCAAACCCTTCTGTTTTTCATTGTCCCCTGCCACCACCTCCCTCCAGGTGAATGAGCAGAATCTACAACTAAACTCCTGAAGTCCGAATGCCATCCCTGCCCCTTGCCAGCTGGACCCTCTTGTGCAGAGGTCACACTGATCCTTTCCTGCCCGCACCTTCCTCCTGTCATTGTCAACATTGTGGTGTTACCTAGGCCAACGACCCCAAAAGTCATATGTTGAAGCCTTCACCTCCCGTTTTGCTGTGTTTGGAGCGAGGACGTGTGAGGGAGGTGATAAAGTGAGTGAAGTCATAGAGCCCGTGCCCCTATGAGAAAAGAAAGGGGCACTAGAGCTAGTGCACACTTCCAGCCCCCAAGGAAAGACCGTGTGAGGCCATAACTAGAAGGTGATCTTCTACACGCCAGGACGAGAGCCCACATGGGGATCTGAATCGACCAGGGCCTTAATCTTAGACCTCCAGCCTCCAGAATTGTGGGGAATAACTGCTGCTGTTTAAAGCATCCAGTCTGCGAGGTTTGTTATGGTAGATGGAGCAGACTAATACAGTATGGCCATTTTAGCAGGATTTTTGATGTTTCTGAGCAAAGCTTCATTTCCTTATCTGCTGAATAATTTTAATCTGCATTTATTTCTTTTTTTTAATGAGGATAGATTTAGTATACAGGGAAGTATTCATTTCTAATAAAACTCGTTAGTAGTAAGCCTAATCTGTAGTTACCTTTCTTGTATTGATTCGTTTTTGCAGATAATTTTCAGCAATTTGCAGGGAGTGGGGCAGGGAGAAAGCTGTAGCTGAAGGAAGGAAAGCAAAACCTGAGTCAACCTGAACGTTCTCCAGGGTCCATTGGCTACCACGTTCTGCCCCTCTGCCTCCGGAACATCTTCTACATTAGCACCTGTTGAAATTCTGGCCACCCTCCCTTCCTTTCCTCCCTTCTCCATCTCCCTCCCCTCGTCTTCCTCTCTCCCCTTCTGCTGTTCCCTGCGTGGCACCCCCAACCCCCTCAGATGCCTCTAGTCTGTCCTCCTCACTGTGGTCCTTCTCAGCTGTCCCACTGTTGGGCTCGGATCTATGCTGCAAACCCTGCCCTGGATCCACTTCCACTCTTCAAAGGAAGCCCAGGCCTCTGGTGCAGTCACAAGGCCCCTCAGCATCTCACCACCTCACACTTACTTCTCTGATCCAGCAGCTCTGAGTTTGTTTCAGTCCCGCAAAAGCTGCTGCTCTTCTTCTGGGTCCTCTGATTAGGATGTTCTGCTGCCTCTCCCTCTGGAGTGCCTTAACTCCTCTTTATTCCTAGAGTCTCAGCTTTGCAGTGACTGCTCTGGAAGTTTCTCCTGGTCCCCATTCTGGGATAAGCCCCCAAGCTTTGTGATTCTCAGCTCACCTGCTGTTACAAGCCCCTGTCATCAGCCACACTTCCTAACTGCCCAGATTTCCTCACCTCCAGAAGCTCCCCATGGCCAGGGACTCTGGCCACCTCATATCTCCAGCATCTGTGATGCTGAATGGACTTTATATAGATATCAAATAACTGTGCCATTTAATGGAGTTCAGAGAAATGCTTGCAAACTAATTTTATCAAACCTCTGGAATGTATCCCTTTTTAAGGATTCTTCATGGGCCCACATTTACTTTCAACTTGTCCTCTCATGCACTCCAGACCATACATGCTAGGCATGTGATATTTATCTCAAGTAAGCCCAACTTTACCACCCACTGCTGGTGAGCAGTTAAGGGCCTCTCTGAGTCCCCAGGCACACACCTGGGTCTGAAAAGAGTTTTCCCTGCAACATGGCTTCCTCAGAACTGCGCATGCCCAGGGGAAAACAGTGGCTTTGTGAACTTGGAGGGAGGAGGGAGAGAGCCTTTCACACTAGCCTTGGATCCCAAGTCAGAGGGAACTGGAGTGGCTGGAAAGAACAAAGGGAAGGAGGCAGAGAACAAAAGGTACCACAGATAAGATCTCCCCTCCCCTCCCCAGAGGAGGTTGTAGATATGGGCTGTTGATTCTCATTGTCTGAAATCCATTTATCTTTTCTTCCTTTGGTTATTTATTGTGTACATGGCGATCACTTAGGCTTTTCCGTTGAAGAGGGGGTTTGCCTCTCCCTGAGGAGGATCTGCCTCTGGCATCATCCTCTGCAGGGGTTCGCTATGCAGCAGCCCCAGGAGTGGTCCTGCCTTCTGCCCACTGCACCCTAAATTAGGAAAGCTGACCAGCCTGGCAGTGAAGGGGACTTGTTGCCCTTGCTGTCTGATGTGCCCTCAGGTCTGTCATTGTGCCCAGCTGTGCTCCCAAAAACAGCCTGGGGGAAGGTGAACCATCTTGCCCAGGCTCAGGTGTATCTCTAGCAAGTGAAAAAGTCCCATGCTTACATGCTGAGAACGTTGCATTGGTGCCCCCAGCACACTTGTCCACTTGTGCACGAGTGTTGTTCTCCCTGGAAAACAACAGAGTAAATCATATCATTCACACATTTTGGAAGCGTTATTTTAGATGCATTCAGCAGCCTTTTCAAATACAGATGTTCATGAAACTGTGAGTAAAATATAAAGGAATCTGACAGCAGTGTTTTTTTTTTTTTTGTTGTTGTTTCTTTTAAAATAATTTTTTTTTAAATATATCTGTTTTAGGTCTGGAGTTCAGACTCTGCCCCACAATGCCAAGGTTCATTACAACTACGCCAATTTCCTGAAGGACCAAGGCCGAAACAGGGAAGCCATCTACCACTACAGAACGGCCCTCAAGTAAGCACCCTGCAGGGAGGGCAGTGGCTGTTGTGCTGGGAGGATCCTGGTTTGTTTCACTCATGTCCTCCCTGTACTCGAGGGGTTGGTGGGTTCCGTCGATGGTGACCGTATCCTTGGAGCTGGGGTCGTTTCTGGACTCGGAGTCCTTTGGCTCAGTGGTCAGTTCTGTTGTAAATGTGGTAACTCTTCCTTGGTTCTAACTTGATGCTTTCTCTAAGTTTTCTTTGCTGTACATGATGCAGTGAAGTAACACTCGGTTGAATACATACATGCAAACAGGACTTGGCTATTAAAAATATATACTGGCCATTTTATAGGACATATATTGCACTGATCGCCATGTTGGAAAGTGTTCAATGTGTGTGTTTGTATGTGTATTTTCTAACACACTCCTTTTGTTCTTCCATTAGAAGAGAGAATGCCTCAGATATGACTTTAAGGGAAAATAAAACTTTTAAGTTTTGTGTAACCAGCAGTAGTCTGTGGGTACTCTGTTGCGCTGAAACTCTGACTTTCTAGATGGTTTTCTCTAAAAGGTTCCAGATAATAAATGTATTTCACTTTAAACATGTGGAGACATGATGTTATTTGTAGTTTGGGTCTGGAATGATCCCCACCCAAAGACCCACGTGCTAAAGGCTTGGTCCCCAGCCTGTGGTGCTCTGGAATTCGTATCCTTTAGAAGAGGGGTCTCGTTGTGGGTCATGCCCTTACAATAAATAGTGGCACCCTAGCCCCTTCCCCTTTCACTTTTTCACCAGCTGTGAGCTGAAGAGCTTGCTCCTTTCTCTCTTCCATCCTCATATGTTGCCTTGCCACAGGCGCAAAGCAATGGGATGGATCAGTGAGATCTGAAACCTCCAAAATTATGAGCCAAAATAAACTTTTTGTCTTTACAAGGTGTTTTATCTCAGGTGTTTTGTCACTGACTTAAACTTAGAATCTTCAATGGTAGGTTAAATAAAGCAAGATGAATCCTGTCCTTTATTGAATACTGCTGAGCTCATAAACCTTTAAAGATTGCCTGTGCTTCACATTTCATTAAATTTCCTGACACTCTTTCACTTTGGCCATGCTTAAAATCCATATGCCAAATAAATCATAAAAAAGGGCCTGCTAGAATTGTCTCAGTGATTAGTTCAAAATTATCATCTTTATATTCTACATAAGCACATTGTTTATCACTCAAAATCTTTAGGCTTTAGGACCCACTATTAATATTCAGTATGGCAAAAGTTTTAAATCATACATATCAAGTTTGCAATCAAATAAATACTTTTCCAAAATACTACAAGAAATGTGAGTTCCAGAAGAAAAATCATATCCAAGTTTTTTTTTATTGAGGAATAGAACCTTTTTATTATAGAATAGAAGGTAATTTGTAAGAGTTAATAAAGAATTATATTCTTGCACTAGAAGACAGTTTTCAAAATGTTGCAATGCTTGTCTCTGTTGGTGAGATTATGGTTTGATTTTTGTGCCTTTATATTTTCTTGTGTGTTCTAGAAGTTCCACACTGAACATGTATTCCCTTTACAATGAAGGAATGTCAATTTAAAAAAGATATATTTCTTCCAGGGTGTGTATGTGTGTGTGCGTGCGTGTGTGTGTGTATTGTGGGTTTAATAATTAATTAATGTTTAATAATTTTAGATGATAGTCTGGAAGGGAGGAAAAAAAACAAGTTCCTAAAAAAAAATACTGGTTGGAAGGAAATATATCAGTATCATACATTTGTTTCATTATAACTATTTCCTGTCAAATTCAGATAGAAAAATAAGGTAGACCCTGAGGCACAGCATGGGCAAAGGTGTAAATCAAACAAAATTTTCTGGCAGTTGATTTTACAGAATTATATAGTAGCTGCTTCTTTCCTGTGAAACAATAAAAATAAATGTTTGCTCCAGCAGTGTGGTTCTGGAAGAAATACGTCCCTTGAGAAATGGGGGAAACAATTAAAGCTATAAATGTACTGTTTCATAATTAGTGAATTATTTAATGCTCCCAGACCAGGTCCAAAATACTTCTGATTAAAAACATCATGGTTTTTCTGTGGTTATCTCTGTGATAAATTTTCAGCAATATGGTTGTTTTTCCTTTTCTTTTTAAATAAATTTCCACTCTTTGTGTTAGAGAGTAGAGGAAAAGTACCAGGACAGTTCATCATTTTGATGGTTATTTATCCTTGCTGACTGGAAGGTTGCCCTTATGTTCATATCGCTGTTTCTTCATGGAAGCTGCTGAGTCAGGGATTCTTCCGCCTTCCAAATGTACCACCCCTTCTTCATTTTTGTGTATCCAATGTTCTCCATATTTCCACACAGTAAGAAAGGGAGTGATTAGGGAAATTCGAGGTTAACGGTGATATGAGCTAAAATCAGTTCCAACGATTATCCATGACTGTTGAAATGACTGGACAGATCCCCCAAACAATGATGAAATTAGCCATCGGAATTATATCTATACAAAACTCTCTTTCCCGCTGACTTAACAGTTCTAAAAATAACACTATATTAAGTTGGTGATTATATACAACATAAATATTCTGCTGCTTTTAAACTTCATATTTAAATCATGTAATACTACTCCTGGCATCTGTCTTTGGTATACTTCATTTCTTTCATTTCTGTAGTGCTAGAAAAATCTCCCCTAGAAAATGCTGCAGTTATGTCAGGTTAAGACGTAAATCTTGACTAAAAAAAAGGGGGGGAGGGGTTTATCAGAACCCTTTGTTTAAATCCTCAACAAACATTAGTATTAGCTTTGCTTTGCTTTGAGTAGCTTTCATGTTTAGACCTACTATGGTTTTATAAAGTTTTGGATTCTCTGTGCTGGAGAATCGAGACACCACTGATAGTTGTCATCTGCCTCCAAAGCTGTCTAACCATTCGGCTACCATGGGGAAAGGCCCTGCCATATCACCTCATGTGATAAGAATAGGAAGTCCGGAGACCCAAAGACTGCCCAACAATTCAGTACAAGATCTCCCAAGAAATGCCTCATCCCGTAAATCCCAAAGGTGAAATAGTAACCTGGCCTAAGTAAAATGCAGAAGTTATTGAATATGTACTTGACCACATGTGAACTTTATTGATTAGCTTGAAAATTCAGTTAAAAATTGGAGAATCCTAAAATAAATTTTGCATAATCTTAAGTATTTTATTTTACCTTGAAATTTCAAATGTGCATTCATTTACCAATCTTTGTTGTTAAGCCAAGTCCTTTTCTTTGAGTAAGAGACTACTGATTAAAATCTGTGAAAACCATGTCCATAGTTATTGTTATGATTACCAGTTTTGGCAGTGTAAAGTGTAATAAAAATTACAAGATACTTACTGGATACAGTGGCCTACACCTATAATCCCAGCTACTCAGGTGGCTGAGGCAGGAGGCTCACAAGTTTGAGGCCAACCTGGGCAGCTTAGCAAGATGGTGTCCCAAAATACAAAGGAAAAACCTCTGGGGAGTTAGATCAGTGTTAGAGTACTTGCCTAGCCTGTGCAAGGCCCTCAGTTCAGTTTCCAGTGCAGTTAGTTAAACATACTTAACACACAAAGTAATCTGAGTAAACTGTCTTAGATTTTTTGGATTTTTGACCTCCAGTCCTTTACAGTTATCTTACTTACATTCAATTTAACAACAATATTTTGAGCAACTTTCCTTTTTATAGTATTTCAAATATTTACTTATTTTGCAAGGAAATATACCTCCTTTTTTCACATATATTTTGTCTGTTTGCAAAATATTTTATTATGCTATACGATTGCAGTGAAGACCGCAACAAGTGACTTTCAGCAGTCATAAACTACACCTGGGAGCTAAAGGCCCAGGCTCACAGAGAAAGTTTACCAAGTCATGGGCATCGGCCAGTACATGTTACAGGGAATAGAGAACATCTGGAAATCTGTTGACACGAGTAACACACTGCTTTCAAAGAGCTTTTACTGTGGGTGATAAAGTCATGGAATATGTTTTTCATCAGCCGTTTAATTTCCTTGCACGATTCATTACCGGTTGGTTATCAAGAACCCTGGGATGGAGAATAGAGTTTGCCTTTGTCCAGCACATCAGAAAAGCCTGTGCGCTCTCCACAACAAACTGTAACATGCTCCACAGAACTGTTTTCGCTAAAATGCCCCCTTCCTCCTACCTCACCCACAGTAAGCTGCTGCCACACCCAGATTTGCTGATGTGACTGAAGTGGGTGCGCATCGGATGATGGGATTCTTAGCCTCATACGAGGGCTAGATCCTCAGGCACCCTGGCAGCTGTTTTCTTTCCACAAGGATGGTTTCAGTGTGAAATTTACAGTTAAGATTTACCTGGCACCACCACCTCAGTGATGCTGTCAAGCAGGAGATGTGTTACCTACCCAGAGGTGGCTCAGATGTGCTAGCTAGGGTAACCGTGGGACCCAGAGAGTTGTCTTTGTCCACTCCTCCATGTTTTAAACAGAAAATCCAAAGGCCTAAAAAGGACTATGTCCCAAAGCCTTGAAAGTCCCTGACCAGACTTTCTGCCATTGGCATAACTAAACTTTTCGATTATTATTCCACTCTTTTATTTTTTCCATATTTTATTGGTGCATTATAATTGTACATAATGGTGGGATTCATTTTAACATATTCATATATGCGGCAGCATGACTAAATTTTCTTTTGTGCTTTTAATGCTGCTGTACAAAAGAAATCTCCACTCACTATTTGATAGGCTGACACATGGGAAAGGATAGAAATAAAATCTTTCCGATTGGAATGTGTTAAATGTATAAAATAGAGACTTGTCATGCTAATCGTGCTTATTGATCTAATTCTTTGTTTTCCTTTCTGGATAGATAACTAGAATTCTACAAGGAGTTTCCATTAGACAGAGATAAGTGTGTATGGAAACCAGAAGTAATAAAGGAATGAGTATTGAAGAAACACCATTATCATTAGAGTCTAAAGAAATCTACCATGTCTAATTAACCACTGTTCCCTGATGTCTTGGGCATATCAGGATTACTTTAATTCCTTTTAAAAATGCCATATAACGCTGCTGGGGTTTGAACATGTTTTTAAAATCAGGAGTCAATGAGTATTTCAAAAAGTCTTCTTTGCACAGCCTATTTTGAATGAATATTTAAAATAACTCTCTCCTGACTACAAGTGGCCTAGGGTACCAGCTGCTATGTATTTCTGGAAAGAATTAAAATTCCGGTGACATTTGTTAGCCAGTTTTAACAAGTGGAGATGGTTTCTTTGGCTTGTGCTTTTTTTGTTTTTCTTTTTTCCATTTATAAAAGTCTAGATTTGCTTGTCCAAAATCACAAACAAGTCCTTGAAATTATTTTTTTCTTCTTGTTGAAATTACATTCTCAATACATATCTTTGTGTTGATTAGATTTGACAGGTTTGTTAAATTTAAGAAATTAACTATTATTTAGAAAAAGTAGCCATACTTTTGAATTGAATTTCAGAATGAGAGCTCCATAATGTATCTTCAAAAACATTTCACGCTGCTTTTTTTTCTTCCCGTATACCTTTCTTTTTTGTTCAGCTAACTTGCTTAGGTATGACTCCCCAGGATACAGGATCCAAGGAAGAGATTTTCAGGCAGGAAGTTGATTACGAATGTTCTCAGAATCAATAGGGAAGCAAGATGGACAGAGCGGGGGTTAGGTGTAGTTGCATCAGAGACCTCTGCTGATCCCATCGGGAGTTCTGGAGCCAGGATAGTCCCTCATAGTTGTCATGGATAAAGGCCAGAGATGAACCTTTCCAGCATCTTACCAATCAGTCACACACCCAGGATGGGAGCACAGCCTTGTGGGCAGCTGCTCCCTGAGGCTCAGATCAGTCCCCAGAGAGGAGCTGAGCTTGAGCTGTCAGCAGCCAACAATCCTGGCATCTAGGAGAACGAGTGCCCTGAAGAGTGTATCTGGCTGGCACAAGACAGCATCCAATACATAGGCTTAATTTATGACCTCTTACGTAGGTTGAGCATCCATTATTTGAAATGCTTGGGGCCAAGTGTCTGGAATTTCAGATTTCATATTTTTTGAATGGGAATGGTTAACCTATATAAGTAAATATGACAATTTTACAAGAATGCAATTTAAATTTTCTATTAAAGTGAGAATAGTGATGCTACCTCCCCCCATAGAGTTGGAGGATTGCAAGATAATTCATAGAAAATATTTAAAATGATATGTGAAGACTTGAAAATGGTATACTCAATAAAGTTATTAACCTACCCAAAATCTGGCCACTGCTCTCTGCTTCCATTGTCCCATCACCTCTCTCCTAAAATGCTGGCGTATTCTCCTAACTGGTCTGCCATCTTCACCTTTGCCTCCTCCCCTTCAGTGTGGTCCCAACACAGTGAACCTGGAGATGTTCCATTGCTAGCAGTGGCTCCCATCTGTCACAGCCATCTCTGTGTTCTGCAATGCCTGATCCCTCACTCCCACCACCCACTTCATGTCCACTCAGCCCTGCCATGTTGGCCCCAGGCATATGCCAGTCATGTCACATTCCTGTGCCATGCAGTCTGGTTGGCAGTGTCTTTTTCTCTGAACACTTTGCCCTGTATCCAAGTGGCTGCCTCTGTCACTTCCTTCACAAGTGTCATCCTCTCAGTGAAGCCTTTCCTGGTCACCCTACTTAAAAGTGTAAGCACCTCAGATATACTCTGTTCTCCCCGTTTCATTTATTTCCATTGTATTTATGCCCCTCTACTTACCTGTTGATTTGTTGTGTGTTGTCTACTACAAGGTAAACCCCATGAGGGCAGAAATCTCTGTCCTTATGCCCAGCATGGAGGACAGTGCCAGAAATGTGGCATTTGGTAAATCTTTGTTGAATGAAATAAGACTACACATAAACATTTGTGCTTTTAAAGTAGCTGTTTAAAAGGGTTAAAAACTAAAAACCATCAATAATACAAGATCCAAAATTACTTCTACCAAACATGTATCTACTGCTGGATCTATCTTTCCCTTTTCCTGGGTGCCCCATGGAGGAGGGACTTGTGATGGTTAATTGCATATGTCAGTTTGCCTAGGTCATGATATCCAGGTGTTATGTCTAGACATTTTTGTGAAGGCCTCTTGTTAGATAAGATTCTCATTTGAATAAGTAGACTTTGAGGAAAGCAGATTACTCTCCATTATGTGGGTGGGTCTCATTCAGTTGCTTGAAGACTAACCAGAAAGGATTGGCCTCCCGGGAAGGACAGGGAATTCTGCCAGCAGACTGCGGCTCTTCCCTGGGTCTCCACCCTGCCAGCCTCTGCCAGCACGTGAGCCAGGTTCTTTCCAATAAGCCTCTCTCTGCTCCCCCTTTTTTCCTCCTTTAAACTGATTCCTTCTTTTTGCTCAAGTTCCCATCATTTCCAACTTTTCAGAGATCTTATTTATAATCTTTTCTAAAAATCCTTTACTTCTTCCCCATCAACTGGTACTTTCCCAGTAATACTTAAGCACACTTTAGTTGCTGCGATCTTTATTTATTTATAAATAAAAAGTTCACTGATACATTAAAATTGAACATAAAGGTGGGAATCGTTGTTCTGTATTTGTATATGCACAAAATGTGACAATGTAATTTGTGAGTTGCTGTTGTTTTTGAACAAGTGTACACACAAGCCTCTCTGTATCTCTCCCCTCTCCTGCCAGTCTTTCTTTCTTCTTTGTTATCTCCTTTCCACCTTCAAGTAGCAAAACTTCTGGAAACCTCATAGTATCTTTTTTATGTCTCCTCTCATTACTCACCTAGATCCCACCCCACCCCTGATGCTGCTCTCTCCCAGGTCATCAGGGACCTCCCATCCTGATAAATCCAGTGAACCCTATTGGTCACTCCCTTCTCTTAAAGTAGTCATTCTTTATTTTGCATCTTGTGTTTTAGCATGGTGGTACCAGGCTGGGCTGATTCTTCTACTTTTTCTTATAGACTCCTCTGCCTCCAGCAAATACTTTTCTTTTCTTTTTTTAAGAGAGAGAGACAGAAAGAGGGGGGAAAGAGAATCAATTTTATTTAGTTTTTCATGTGGCTTTCATTGCTCTAAGACTTTGTTGTGTACTTGGTGCTGGGGTTTGAACCCATGTACTTGCGCTTGTTGGGCGAGTGCTGTAACCGCTGAGCCACCGCACCAGCCCCCCACTTAGCAGAGCAGTTCTTTGCCCTCTTTACCTCCTGTGGGCCTTCTTTTCTTATCAATCTTTGCTTTCTTTCTAAGGTGTTTCTTCCATTCCAACACCTTTGTTTGGTGTCCCCAATCTACCACTTTACCACAATCGTCTGTCCCTGACTTCCACTGCCATCCCACCAGCAGCCTGTGGACCATTTCCCCAAGTTGCCCTCTGCTTGTCACAGCTATCATCCTCCAGAACCCCTTCCTTGTCCTTTCTTTTTCTCCGTTCCATTCTGAGCTTCAGCCAGAAGGAAATGTTTTCGTTGGCTCAGTTTTCTTTGCTTTTTCCTTTCCTCTTTGGAGCACCTTTCTTCCTCTTCCTGCTTTTGCCCTCTGTCCTGGTGCCCTCTCCCCACCCATTTCTGTCCCCTCAGGAAAGCCTGCCTGCTCTGGAAACACGGCGAGCTCTGTGGGCCCTTTCTGTCCTCCGTGTGCTGCTCTCAGCTTGTGCTCCCCTCCTTCTGCTCTGTTGGCTCTCGTGGCATCACTTGTGTCCCCTACCACAGACCTTCTTTCAGCAAGGACTGTTTTTCCTTCATTGCTCTGGGCCTGGCTCAGTGTAGGTACTTCATAAATGTTTGTGGAAAGACTGTATGAACGTAATGTATAAATTGCTTAGGTTCAGAAGACAGCTCTCCGGTGACAAGCAGTGTGTCTCAGTGAGAAAACTGTAGATTTGTGGGTTGGAATAACTCTGAATTGGCAGGACTGTCCTGTGCATTGCAAGGTGTCCAATGCCCCTAGCTCCTGCCCATGATATGCCAATGACGACCGTCAATTTTTTTTCTTTTTCTTTTTAACCCAGGGGTGCTTGAGCACCGAGCCACATGCCTAGCTCTTTTTATTTTTTTATTTTGATATTGTCTTGCTAAGTTGATGAGGCTGCCCTCAAACTTGCAGTCCTCCTGCCTTGGCCTCCTGAATCCCTGGAATTACAGGGATGTGCCACCACACCCGATGAACCCCAGTTTTTGAGGTAGATATTCAGGATATGTGCCCTCTGACCTTCCCCTTCCTGATCTCCTTGGCTGGCTGGTATTGGTTAGAATATGGACGTATTTTTCCTGCCCACTATTGTGTCTTCTCTAAGTTAATCCATCAACAGATGCACTCATGCTAGGAAGTATTATTATGAGATCTCAGGAGTGCATTGATCTGTCACTCAGGAACCACACAGGACTTTGAGTCTCTTTATGACCTTGGATGTTTTTAAATTGAACATGTCTGGAATTCTGTTTGGTGTTGAGCATATTGGAAAAGCTTGGGAAAAATAACTCTGCTGCCTGTGGGGATCGTTTGCTTCAGATGATGAAGGACTGATGGTCTTTGGAGTTGACACAGAACTTTCCTGCATTCTCAGAATGGAGAGGGTTACTTGACCTTCACATGTAAGAACCCACAGTGTAGGAGAAACAGATGGGTATAAGATGGATTGAGCTTTCACTAGGTTAGTGATGAAGAAATAATGGATGTTATTTTGACAGATGGGAGCAAGTGGAAAGCCATAGGCAGCAGAGGAGAGAATGATGTTTTGTTCTGAGGATGAAAAATCCGTATGAGAGGAGCAGAGCTGGCTGCTCCTGCCTGGCATGGGCTCATTAGCGCTATGGATGGAGCCACGTCAAGCCACCATAGGTCCTGCATCCAACCCCAGAGCAGTAAATGTAGGTGGTGTACAGATGTGATGATGGATATCTTTATGCCTACCATCTCGTTTATTCACATAGAAACTGTTCGCAGAGGTCCATATGTTATTAACCTTGTTTTTATAGAGAAAGCAACTAAAGCACAGACGTAGACCCTAAGTCATATAGCTAGAAAGTCACCCCTGGCTTGTAACTCCAAGTTCAGCTCTTTTCTACTCTGCCAAGGCAGTTTCCTATCCATCCTCACACACACACACACACACTCTCTCTCTCTCTCTCACACACACACACACACACACTCATAAACCAGTTTGCCACAATTAACCCCAGTCTCTAAGAAAGGCTGATTACATTCACCATTTGCGTTTAAAAGAGTAGAGAAATATTTTGCTCAGTGAATTTCCCAACCACTAGGGGTAAGTTCTCAGGAATCAGCCATTTCAAATGACTCATTTCCTGAGGACATCCGAAAGCCATGGCTGTGTGCTTCATAGTCTTGAAAAATCAATGGGGTGGAGTTCTTCCTGATCACTCCAAGAGGTCATCCCTTGGGAGAGGTCAGACAAATTAGGTGGCCCCTGGTTGGAGAATGTGTCCTGTTTCCCTAAACTGCATTTGAGGTTTTATCCCCAAGGCTGTCTTTACTGGACAGAAGGAGTACAGTTAAAAGGGCAGTGGGAGGGGGGCATGACTTATTTTACTAAGTGTTAATGACAGTTTTAAGCCATTAAAAGAAACAGACCAATAAAATGATCAGTTTTACCCAGGTACAATTTACTGACACGGTGATTTGAATTTTATCATGTGAAGGAACCAGGGACTTAAAATATGTCAGAAATTAATATAGTTGAAAATATACTTTCAACTTCTGAAAACATTTACTTTCTGTATATTTTAGTCCAGTGAAATTTAGGTTTCATGGTTGAATGTTTTTCCTAGTCCTGTTTTTCTTTTTGGATTCTTTTTTTCCTCAACAGGAAATAGAAAATAAACATCTGACCTTAGCATAGTTAACCTCAAATAAATTAATGGGTGGAATGAAAATCAGACAAATAAATCAGGGTGTGTATACTCTGAAAGGAAACTGCAGACTGTAGCACATGATTCAATATTATTTGAACAATGAAAAGTCTTCCAGAGCACTCAGATGGTGGAAAATTAACAGCATCCTTAACTCTTGAACAGAACATAAAATTTATAGTAAATGACTGAAATAAAATATAAAACCAAACTTTACTCATATCCATCGTATATCCAGTGGTTCTGTAGTTGAGGGTAAAGCTTTAAAATACTAAACCAGAAAGCACATACATACGTATTACACACTTACCGAGCATTGCTAATTCTAAATAGTTTCCATAATACTGTGCTTTTGCAGATGCTATGATTATTTTGTATAGCAGTAGATAGTTTTTTCCAGGGAATAAAAATCTCTGTAGCCAAACTTCCTAAGTACTGAGTTTATTTCACTTCTGTCATTGAGAAATAGTTCCTATAATTGATCAGAGAAATAAAAAGTAGAAGTTATTCCAAATGGAAGCCCTAGCTTATAGCAATATATTTATTTCCAGGAGTTTGAATGGCTCGTGTATTACTGGGAAAAGCAAATAGATCTACAGGAGTCATCTGCCTTCTTAACATTTAAGAACGCAGTGTTTCTGAGAATATATATATATATATATCCTAATATTTACTTCATTTTTCCCCCAGCCTCCCTTTCTCCAACCATAAAATAGTTCAGTTGTTCCACCTAAGGAATTTTGAAGGTTAAATGAAACAACTCCTGAGAAAATACTTTCAAATGTGAAGTCCCATTAAGACACCCGGGGCGTATTTTATCCTTGCTTTCCATTTTTGACTGAGGCGGCTGCTCCCTCCCTGATTATTTCCTTTTTAATATGTTGTTGATGTTCATTCTTCAAAGATAAGACAACTGGGAATGGAGGGGAATAATGTCCTGACTGCCTGTTTTATTAATTCTGCTTGAGGAAATGCCACTAGGTAAAACTTAGGAACCCCTTGAAAGCTTAAATGGCTGTTATTTCTTAGGAAGTGAAATCACCCATCTCATAGAACCAGATCTCTATGTATCATTTTCAAAGGGGAAAAAATAAGTTTGCTCATACCCCAGAACTATTTGACAATGTAACATGGTTTCTCTATAATAAAATTTTAAATGTAATTCTTTGAAGTAATAATAAAGTAGCAGCAAGATAATCCCCATAAGTAGCAGAAAAGAAGACTAAGACTATGAGAAATAAAATCCAGTGATTATCCACACTGTTCTTAATAAACAGGTCGTAAAAACCACTACTGTGGTTCAGTTCAGTGAATCTTAAGGTTTTTTTTGGGATGGGAATGGGAATAATCTACAACAGGACTTATGTAAAACATACCTGTAGAACCAAATCAAAGTAGATTTAATTTATTCTGACAGTCAACGTAGCAACATGGACATTGCTTAAATTATTCATCTTTCCAGTAGAAAATTCCCCTCTTGGAGATCTCAGAATTGAGTTAGACCCAAGCCAATTCAAAAATGAATTTATTTTAAAAGTAAACACGCAAAATAAAATTTGTCCTTGCACAGGTCTGTAGTAAATAGGAGGGAATATGTGTTTTAAGAAAATATCTACATCAATTTTTCTAGATAATTTTTCCTGACCTGATAAGAATTCTTTTAATGAAATTCTGCTTTGTTTCATAAATAATGCAATGCTTGCTTGTGAGTAGGTGAACCTAATTAGATAGTAAGAGAGGATATTGCTAGCAGACCTCTGCTATTGCCACAAATAAACATCTATGTGGGGGGCTGGATTGCCCCCCGGGAGCCGATCAGGAGGAGGGTGAGTGCCTATGGCTGGAACCCGGGTCCCCCCTCGTCCGGGGACCCCTTCCCTCCCAGCCGGGGAAACGAGGCAACCACACGCAGCTGTTGGCAGCTCAGAATCCGTTTATTACTATGGCACACGGGTTTTTATATATGGAGGAGGGGAGACAGCCAAGGAATCAATAATCCTTCTAAGGGAGTTGCCAGGGGTTATGCAGATTTCGAGTACAGACAAACAACTAGGTAGCAGCACATTCCAACCCACTCTAACTCCGCATAACAAAGCAGGACCTAGCAGCCCTTCCGGAAGGAACTTATGGAAATAGTAACAAGATCGCCCTAGGGCAGCTGTTGAAATGGGGGTGAAGGCTACACCCCAACACATCTACACATTTTCCAGGTAGCGCTCTATCGGTGCTCACAGTGACTGACTTAGAGGAGCAGCCATCTCCGTCCTGGAGGAGGTGGGCTCCTTGTTGACATGCAGCCTCTTCCCTGACTCCAGCTCCTCCTAAGCCTCAGCTTTCGGAGCTGCAAACCCATTTTTATAGCACAGGGCCTATTGAAGGCCTCACGTGCCTCTGTTGTCTTGACTTCATTTTTCACTGCTTACTTTTGATTTTGAGATTTCAGGGTGGACTTGTATTCCATTTCTGATTTGAAAGCGAGAGAAAATCATTTCTGTAGTCACTGAACTTTGAGAGTACATGGCTGCCCGTTTTGGCAGTGGGATCCTGAGTGAATAAGAAGTCCATGAAGGTGGGCTGAGAGCCAGCTGGAGAGGATCAGCTGCTTGGCGGAGCATGCAGGCGCCTTAGTACCGAGGCGAGCTCACTGCAGAAGCTCTTAGGCAATTGAGAATGCCCTCTTCCTTAGTGTTTTCACCTCAGACATTTGTCTTGAGGGCTCCAAATCCTAATGAAATAAGGAAAAGAGAAAGTCTTAAAAAATTACCTCTTCTGAGATAAAGGAGGACTCCTGTCCCAAGTCAACTGTTATTGCTTGACATAGAAGGAATGAGAAGCATGGAAATTTCCCTCACCGTGCTCACTGGACTCCCCTTCAAGATTTTCAGAAGTCAGAGTGTTTTGCTCAACATCAAAAATAAACAAAAACAAAAGCTCCTTGGAAGAATTTGAGTGCTGGTCATGATGTGCTCTGCCGTCATCCCGTCATCCCGTGGTGATTCTTGGGCACGGACTTTGCAGCTACTTTCCTGGGCATGACGCATCTTCTGACTTCCTTGTAGCTCTGATCTCCTCTGATGGGATCACAGAGGGCACACCAAGCCCTTGTCTCCCAGGATCTGTGAGGCTGGGTGTTCAGCGGCTGGTGTCAGGGACCCTATACTTGTCTGTGCTAATTAAATGTGCCCAGAGAGAAGCCAACAAGAGCACACGCTGACTCAGTGTTTCTCTTGCCTGACTTCCTCTAAGTGTATTTCTGCAACAGTCTCCAGGGTCACTGTGAATAATTAGGGATTTCAGGCTTTAAGAGGGTATATTTGAATGAGTCTATCCCTTGCCTCTTGTCAGTCCAGAGAAGCCCGTGGCACACCGTTGCTAGGAATACAGGTTCTAGGAGATGTTCATAGCTGTTCTGTAAGGAGTAGGGAAGAGTCAAACAGGAAATCCTGGATGAGCAAAGAAAAAACAGCAACAAAAAAAAGCTATGCAACTTGCCTTCCTTGGCCTTTTAATAAGAGCCCCTTCTGTTCTCACATTAAATTTCCCTGCTTAGTAGGAACAGAGCAGAGAGGCCAGAGTGGCATTTGATTGTCAAGAAAGTTGACAAGTACAGATCCTAGTTTTATTACAAGGGCACTATTTCAGCTTTCTGCATTCAAAGGGAGCTCCACAGGCTTGGTCAGAGTACTCTAGTGACAAAGATGGAACAAACGTATTAGACTGCTAAATATGTCCACTCCAAATGTGTCAGGAACAACTGGATTCTTTAGCTATGCTGATTTGGCTGCTTTTAATTTTGAGTTAAGTGCATTGATTCATTCCTTTATCGGCATAAATGAGGTTACTGATATGCATCCCATCCTCCTTACCTTAAGTTTTGTGTATTAGGTTGCTGGTTTTCACTTAATTGTGTAATATTTAATATTTCATTTTTACATGTTGTAAGCTCCCAAGATTTTCATCCCAAGTACCATAATCAACCAGGTGGAACCAAATTGTAATAAGAGAAAGGAAATGAAAGAAAATGGAAAAACTCCATCAAGATGGAGAGCCATTTGGGAGAGTTTATTTTTATGGGGAGGTATTATGTATCATCCTTTCTCAGCCGTGGCAGTCTTGCTAATGCTCCAATCCGGAGATGTTTATGAAGATCCCTCCCTAAAGGAACTCCCACATCTGTGCAAACAGCAGGCACTGCAGAGGCAGCTGGCCAGCAGTGCCACCAGCCAGAAAGTCAGTACCTGAGCCAAGGAGATTTTCCTCTCACAAGAGGCTACTGAAGGACTAAAATTCATTCATCTCTGCTAGATTTGCATACTATTTATTCTTGCTCTATTTGGAAGTTACTTATTTATGCCTCCACATCTCAAATATGTGCTCCCCTGTCATATTTATATGTCTTCAGCTGCAAAAATCATTGGCCATGAAGATTTCTCAAAGACATACTGTTAAAGTAAAAGAAGAAGTCATGTTTTATTTTGGTTGTGGCATACCTGGGGAAAAAAGAAGCAAATTGTGCCCAACTTAGAAGTTATGGTTTAATATTTCCACTTTTTCAGGTTGTATCCACGGCATGCAAGTGCCTTGAACAACCTCGGAACACTGACGAGAGACACAGCAGAGGCGAAGATGTACTACCAGAGGGCCCTCCAGCTCCACCCACAGCACAACCGTGCTCTTTTCAATCTGGGGAATCTCCTTAAGTAAGTGGAACGCGCTCCAGGGATCAGGTGGCCTTGCGATGTCAAGAAACCCTTTACTTCTTAACACTTGGGTGTTTTCCTGCCTCACTTTTTCCAAGAGCTGAATAATTAGTGTTTTCAAACTTTGGGAAAGTGTAATATTCATCTCCAAAACTGATGAAAAGCAACTGAGAGGGAAGAAATGTGTAGTTGTGGAAGAAAAAAAAAAGTATTGCTACCAGGAAGCTCCCTTTAAAAATATTATTTAAAAATATTATCTGATCAAGTCAGATGCAGATTACACTTGCAATCCCAAAGATTAAGATTAATCCCAGTGGATTAATCTTAATGCTAAGAACTAGCATTATTTAATTATTTAATTGAAGACTCTTCAATAATATGGTGTTATCATCCTCATCCCTGTTTTACAGATTAGGAACCTAAGGCTCCTCTAGAAAGCTCTCATTATCTAGGCTGTGGCCAACCTAGGAATTGAATTCCTGTCCTTGAACTCCTTTTCCTATTTACTTTCTGTTACCTGCACTGCCCAAGTAGCTCGACAACCCTCAACTGTCTAATATGAAACTATTTAATGGCATGCAGTTGCCTTTTGGGAGAAAAACAATCCTAACTGGATCTTTCTTAAGGAAACAGGAAAGTTGGTTTATGATGCTGAGGTTGCATTTCTAAGTGACAGAGGAAGGTGACTCAGAAAACAACAGGGCTAATGTACATTTAGGTAACTCTGAGTTTTACTTCTGCTTCTGCTAACATATTTCTGAACCAGTGACAATGGGTCAAAAGCAAGAAAGGAATAAGACTATTGTAAGAGTGATGTGACTTGTGACTTTATCTGTTTTACTATTTATTTAAGATTTACGCACTATTTGTCTATTGAGTTAACTTTGGAGTTATTACAGTTCACTTTTTAAAATTGTATCCTTTTTTTTTCAATAATCTAGAAGTGACTGCTAATCCTAAGAACCTAAATTGTCTCTCTTGATATAAACAGCTTAGATTTGCTCATGCCTAAGAGGAAAGCAATGTCATTATTCCTGTTTTATAAATGAGGACATTAAGATTGGGAGAAAGTCATGTGCCAAGATTCCTCCATGAAACGAAAGACATGGGAATGGAACCCCAACCTGTTTGACCTGGTACACGGGGCCTTACCCACCATGCTCGACTGTCTCCTTGTGGCCCAGCTTGGAACTGCAGACTGTCTAGAGCAGCCCCAATACAAGGAGTCATGCAAACGATTTAAAATTCTCAAGACGACATATTTTTAAACCATAAAAAAGTAAAAGGAAATTTAACAATATATTTTATTTTACACCAATTTTATTTAACATGTAATTAATATTTTTAAAAAATTTATCATAAAATAAAAAACAATACATTCTTTTATACTCTTTGAAATCTTCTGTTTTATACATACAGCCTGTCTCAGACTAGCTGTATTTCAAATGTTCAACAGTGACATATGGTTAGTGGCTACTATACTAGACAGCACAGACACTTAATAACCTTGACCTTGAGAGAAATATGAGCTTTGTTCAGGCCAGCAGCTCTAAATAAGAGGTGATTCTATCAGAGGATCCTGGCAGTATTACAGCAATTCATTTGAATTCTTGGAATTACATGACAGCTATTCACAGCAGTAACTTCACTGAGTGTTATCCAAATGTGTTTAGCCTCTTTTCTGCCTTTTCATGGGACTTTGAAGCTAACCTGTTATGATTCTGTGCAACATATGTACAGTGTGAGAGATTGATAAGGATCAGCTTTGCATGCCAACGTTCTTAATTTCTGTTAATTACTGTTGGCTTTGCTTTGAACCTAAAACATCAAAAAAAAAAGAGAGAGAGAGAATAAAGAACAAGAGGAAAAAGAAAATAATTTGCAAGATTAGCATGAAAATTTTATAGATGAACAGAGCAGAAGTCCCTGATGGCTCAAGAGAATATAATAGAATATTTAAATTAGAGGTATGGAAAAATATTCCTATGAGTGATTAAATAGTTGCTTGTGTTTGTTACTGAAGTGGAAGATGAAAAGAACTTCTTAAAGAAGCAGGTCACACCTCCCCCATTACCACCCAAACCTGCTGTTCATATTAACGGATGGGGTGTTGCAATAAATCTATTAATCAAAACTAAGAAAAAAATGTAATCCAATATCCAGTAATTGAACTATATAGATGAATTTAATAGCATACTTTTTGTTAGTCTGTTCCTTTAGGAAATTGAACTTCTAAAGACTATTAGGAGACAGAAAGAAAGATAACTCTTATCTTTATAATAAATTTGAAATATGGGATATGTTTGCTCACACTCTTGGCACTAGCCACACATTTTATTCCATAAGAAGAAAGTTTATATATTCAAGGTGGGTCTCTCCTCCTCTTTTCAACTGCAGCTCCAGAGTATACGAAATGCCAGTGCTGTGCATAGAGAAGCTTTTCAAGGCCCTTTCTGCCACTTAGTACGTCACCTTTCAGTGGCAAGTGCTGTGTCCTGCTCTGGGAGGGAAACCCTCCCCGCCCCACACCCAGGGTGACCTGTTAATTGCTAGGTCACTTCCCACTTATCTCTGGTCCTAACTGCACTTTCTACTCCTCATCTTTGTCCCACTTACACCGGCTCTCTCCACTTCTCACAGCTTTTTGAAGCTCAGTTCGGCATCTTATAACACCACCTCCATCCTCATTATTCTCATCTCAATATTTTCCATATTCTTCTAGTATTATCAGGCCCTTGAGCACCAGAGCAGACTTTGCCTTGCTCACCAACCTACACTATGATCGTTAATCATTTCAGGAACTCTCTCCAGCACCCAGTTCCTCCGCTTCCTTCTCTGCGACGTGGTCCGTTCACCAACATGGCCCTGCCACTTTCTGATCATGTAGACCTTTTGGTTCTCTAGAAGCTGAATTCTGAAACATTCCTCTTTGACCTTGATCTCTTACCTCTGCCTACTCTCTTTGTCTCCACTCTCTCTCTACTATTGAGACTTTAAAGGGGTTATAATTGTGACCTGTCATCTCCTAGCTCTTCTCTGCTCAGTTGTCTTTTAAACCCTTAATATTGACTCCTTCTGTGGTGTTATTCTCCTCTTATTTTCTCAAGCCTATTCCATACTGTCATTAGAATCTCTGTTCTCTGATTTTTATGTTCATAATTTATTATCCCATCTCTGATATAACTGATATATTGTAGGACTATATGTGACATGAACACTGACTCTTTCATACCTTATCATTTACTTGCCTACCAGGCCAACCCAAAATACCCTATTGCCTGAATTTTGCTTTCTGTAGACCAGTATTGCTCAGCTTTTTTTCCCCTCATGATAACCCCATCCCCAACATGGAACCTTTTTAGATGTTTTTCCAATCTCATTTCCCCGCCGTCATCACTACAGAGTAAGATTGGTTAGGGTTGAGCTTTGCAGACCACAAACCATTGTAATGTCTAAGATGATTTCTCGCCGCCTCCACCCCCCATGCCCAGGAAGCAGTGTTTACTCCCATGGAAAGCATGTCCCAGGCCATCATCCAGTCTGTCATGCATAGGAGGATAAAGATACAAATTGCACATGATCCTTACCAAACTCTGAAGAGGGCATCATGAAAAAATTTTAAAAATAGCTGGGTGCAGTGGTTCACACCTATAATGCCAGCAACTCAGGAGGCTGAGGCAAGAGGATTGCAAGTCCAAAGCCAGCCTCAACAATTTAGCAAGACCCTAAGCAACTTAGCAAGACCCTGTTTTAAAACAAAAAATAAAAAGGGCTGGGGAATGCCTCAGTGGTTAATCGACCCTGGGTTCAATCTGTGGTATAAAAATTTTTTTTTAATAAATTGAAAACAGAATGCGGTTAGAGCTATTAGATGATAGCTCCTGTTTTCCTATTACTTCATCCTTTGTTCCCTACATTAGTGCCCTGTGCATGCATTTGGAAGGTGACATCATCTCTTAACTTTGGCTGAGAATATTCAAATTATTCAATGTGAATTTACAAAGTCTCTTCTTCTAACCTTAAAATATTTTGTATGTCCACAGACTCCCTCTGCATTTTCTCTTCAATGGGAGGAAGAGTTATATTACCTCCTTAATGAGGCTAGAGTTTATACCTGTGTGTATGTGTTTTTAAATTGAGACATACCTAGTAAGCAATAAAGTGCACACATCATAAGTTGTCAGGACGGTGAGCTTTGTAATGTCCCCCAAATAACACTAGTAATTTCCACCACTCCAGAGAGGCCCTCAAATCTCTTTCCAGTAAATCTCGCCCCCAAAGCAATCACTCTTCTGATTTCTTTTCACCATCAATTAATTTGGTCTGTTTTAGATCTTCTTCCATAGATGATTGTTTAATATGTAGTTTTTGACATCTTGGTATTTTTTCACAAAGCATAGCTTATGAGTCTTATTAATTTTGTTACATGATCTTTTTATTGCTGAGTTGTGATCCATTGTATAACATGCTGTCATTCGTTCGTCCATATTCCTGTGCGTGGATGCTTTGTTTGTTTTGGGTTTTGGTTGTTGTGCATGAGGTTATTATGAATATTCATGTCCATTCTGTGCACCTTCATTTTTCTTAGGTAAATACACAGGAGCAGAATTGTTGGTAGACATTTCTTTGATATTTTAAGAAATTGCCAAAGAGTTCTCCAAACTACTCCTGGCATTTCCATTCCATGGGATGTGGTTAGAGGCCCTTTGCTCCATGTCCTTGTTAACAGATGGTGCTGTTTATCTTCTTTATTTCAGTCATTAGCAGTCATTACTGTAAAATCCACATGTGTTCTTGTTTCTGCTTCTCTCTCCTTCCCCATCCATCATCCTGGTCTCTCTCTTAGGTCTACACATTCTCCGCATTCCACAACCTTCAGCAGGCCCAGACTGCCCTAGGAAACCCTCCTGGGTGGAGGTCCTCCCTCAAGTTCTTCCCAAGCTCCATCCTTTTGATTCCGTTGGCCTGACGAGTGGTTGGTACTTGGCGCTTCTCTTTCCTCCCGACCCGATCATATAGCTCACTGGTGGAGCTGCTCTTCAGCTCTTACTGTCCCAATTCCTCTGAAGGGAAGAATTTGACACTATTGGCCTCCATCTGCTTTTGAAGCTCTTTATTTCATTGTTCACAGTATAGGGCATTATTTCGCTCTTCTGTATCCAACATCTATTCTTCTTCCATCCTTCCTATAAACCTAGGGACACCTGAGAAATTCATTTTACTTTCCTTGCCTATGCACATGTAGTCCAAACATCTTAGCATTCAGAACTTTCCATAATACTGCCACTGTCCTCTCCATTTTCTGCTCTTCTTACATCTGTGTAAACCCAGACACCAGTGCCACTGACCGCTGCCAGCGTGTGAGAAATACTAAACTGACTAAACTGCATTTGCTAACACAGTTACTAAAGTAGTAAAGTTAGACTTCTCTTAGCATGGTTTCATGTACAGTTTTGCCATCTTATCATCAGCGTCTGTCCAAAATGATTAGAGTGTTTACCTACTTTCCCATGATTTGAGAGCTATTTGTATATAAACAGATTGTTAACTAACTGTTGAAGTATTTTGTGTCTCTTCCCCCACCACAACTGTACTTATTCATACCATGATTACTAATGAATTGAGTCTGAGTGGTTTTAAATCCATTGCACAGTTTGCAAGGAAAACATCCTTTCCTCAACCTTTCATTTGCTCTGATGGCTGCAGTAAACACTGCTGAAGTCAGAGGACAAAGCTACTTAGGAAGCTCTGTGGGTGAGAGCGAGCTTTATGGAACCCCCTGGTTTTGTTTACATTCTCTTGAAGGAATTGGAATGTCATTTTCTTTCTGTGCATAAATATTTCTAGCAGAAGATACTTAAACAGGCCAGATTACTTTGTCATTTACAAGAGTTTCCAGTAGTCTCCCATGTCCTGAAAATCATTTTTCCTGCCCATTCTACTCACCTAGTTTTTCCTGGAATCTAGGCCCCCTAGCTTAAGCTCCTGGGCTGCAGAATGACTTGAGGTATAAGTTAAAGAAGGAATAATTCAATTAAAGGTTAATTTGGATAATCATTCGAAATTTCTTTCTACATATAATGGCTTACTTTAGAATTTCAGGTACCTCATCCATTTATCTTAAACTCAGTAGGAGCTCAACTTTGCCCTTACACAGAAGCTAAATTAAGTATATAGGTTGTTGGAGGTATTCAAAGGACTTTGAAGCTAAAAATGTTCTATGTAGGCCAGGAAGAGAAGGAAGAAGGGCTGAAAGAGGAATGTGCATGTTCTGTGTTCCCTGGGGTCGGGTCCATGCCTGCCTGTGCCTGCGGCCTGCAGGGCTGCTCCAGGAAGCACATGGAGAGGTGAAGCTTGCCCTCTGGACCTCCGTTCTTGGGCAGGCCTTACCATGTCTTCCAGCCTCCGCTCAGCTCTGCCTGCTGCAGACAGGACCCGGTCCCTCTGCCTTGTGCTCTTGGGTCACTTATCTGCCAGGAAGCTTAGCAGAGAGCTCTCTGCCCTCACCTTCCTCCCACTCTCCTCCTCCCAGTGAAAAGAACAACTGCACTTGACACTTGAAAGATGGTGACCCAGCACTCCATCCTGTCTCCTGAGATTGTCCACCCTAGGGCACTTGGAGGACAGAGGCCATCACTTTCTTTTACTGGCAGGGAACTGGCTGGGAGAGAGTCAGATGCCACTAAGCTGTGAGGTGGGACCTCTGCAGGCTGTGCTCTCCCTCAGATCATGCTGCCGCACCCTGTCCCTGTGTGCTGCCCTCATGACTAGCAGCTGATTGAACCTGATGAGTTTGAGTCGTAGCTCTGCTGCATATTCGTGCGTGACCTTGGGAAACAATTTTGTCCTGCAGTGCCTCCAGTTGTTCATGTGTGTAATGGAAGTAACACCAGTAACTACATCCTTGATGAGTACCGAGTACTATAAAGCACTTAACCTAGGACCTAGCACCCAACAAAGATGAAGTAAGATTTAGTTAGTCTTAATTATTTTTAACCCATGGATAATTTCTCACTTCCAGTTTGAAGCTCATCTTCTTCTTCTTCTTTTTTTTGTTCGCTCAACATAGTCATACATATAGGAGGGAATCATTGCCACATAATCATGATCCCACACATAATGACAACAAGCCAGCTTCTTGGTATAAAATTAATAATGAATTGGACTTAGGCAAAGCTTTTCCTACCCGTGCAGTCAAACAGTTTTAGGCAAGAGTCAACCCATTCCAGACTCTTATCTGTAGGATGAGAGGATCAGGTGGCCCCCAGAGCTCTCTAGCTGCAAGACTCTGGCTTGATCGCTAACTGCTTGTTTTGGTCTCGTGTCTGAAGTGTAAATAGAAGACAGCCACAGAACTTGGATGCCCCTTTTCTCTTCAGAGGCAGGGCATGTGATGTAACAGCATCCTCCTTTGCTGAGAAATCAGTGAGGCTTCTGGTTGAAATTCCAGGTAGGAGAGTGGGGGAGGAGCACGTAGCGCTCACATTTTTCGAATCACGGGTGTTTGTTTATTACTCCCTTACAGGGACTTGGAGTGATAGAAATTAATGCATAGACTCTGCCATGGAGGCTCCTAGAGGTGAAGCATCTAATCCCAGTTGGTCAGCTGGTGAGGCAGAACTGAGGTTCAGACTGCAATCAGTCTGAGCCTGAAACCCAGGGTGTGCAGTGAGGCAGGTTATCGAAGCACCCCTTCAGCCAAGGAACAAATAACCCTGGCTGCACCGGGATTTTCTCATCTACCGACTCTTGCAGGTCACAACAGAGAGCATGGTTTTTATGTTTTCTTCAAATCCCCAAAGGGTTTAACATGTTGATTTGTATTTACCTAAAAATAATGCTGATGTAGGGCTAGTTTTGTTTTGGAAGTGATGCCCTCTTGGGACTTGTTTTGAGATGGGCAGTGACAGTGGTTTGGGGCTGGTTTTCCCTAGCCCACCTCTGTGCACCTGTGGCACAGAACCAGCTCCAGCTCCATGTGTGCAGGAACCAAGCCACAATGGAGCAGGTGTTGTGCCATCCTGGATGCAAAGCTTGCAAGACTTCAAGAGAGGTTCCAAAGGTGTGCGAAATAGTCAGAACTAACATTTCCTGGGACTGACTTTGTTCCAGCCCTTGTGAGATCTTTATGGGAGCCCATCCCCATTTGTGCTACTCTATGACTAGACGGGCCAGAACTTTCCATCTGTCCACTCCTCAGCTTCCAGTTGGAGGGACATGGGGCAGGGGCATAGTGCTCCCTGAATTTTAGCTGTAATGAGGATGATTTTGAATTAGAAAAAAAACTTCTTTTCTCATTCCTTACCTCCCCAGAACATGAATAAGTTCTCCAAACCATTGTGTGTGACATCTGTGAAAAGCCCAGTAGAAACTAGGGTGACTACCAGTAAAGTAGGTGCCACGTGTCCGTTACACTGTGCACAATCTGCTCAGTGAGCCTGAACTTCAAGCTACACAGATTGTACCCTGTGTTCTTCTCCTGTGCATAGGAAAGACGCTGGGGCCATAGAAAATGTGTACTTAGAAAGATCATCTCAGTCAGACATTTACAACTTGACTTTTACAATTCAGTTCTTTGGAAGAGCTAGTAAAATCTGGCTGCCAAAAAAGAAAAAGAAAAAGAAAAAAAAATTGTACACTTTTTCCTTTGTGAGACATCATTTCTGGATCCAATAATAACACAAAACAACAAATACCCCTACAAAGGAATAGTAAATAAGAGGCTGCCCAGCACTCCAAGTTCACGCTGTGGTTAATGAGAAATTTTGTTGCTTCCAAGCAGATTGCCAAATCCGTTTATTTCTGTTACTGGCATTTCCTAAATTCTCCCCAAATGTCAATACTTTTTTAAAGCAAGCATCTGCTTTGAGTTTAAATGAATGTGTCATGAGATTCTAGACAGGAATCCAAAATGTTTTCTGAATTGACAAACTTAACAGGTCCTTAATTACTGAAAGAAAATGTGGCAAAGCTTATTTGCTTTTGCTGAATATCTGTCATTGAGATGAGCCAGGAAAGTGAGATGATGCAAATGTTTTTACTTAACACACAGGAAAAACAGTTGCACTGCTGTGTAACCAAAGGGAAAATTCCCTGTGAAACTACAAACGTTTAATGTCAAAATTTGCACGTTTTGAACAGGATCTAATTTCTGCTTAATGTTTCTTTCATGAAATCAATGATGAAGATGTTACTGGTCCCAAGAATTCATTCTCAGGAATTTTAGCCTTTTGAAAGTTCCTCAGGGAATCTTAAAAGAGTGGAGTTTCAGGGCTGGACCAGTGGCTCAGTGCGTGGAGCACTTGCCTGGCATTCTTGAGGACCCAGGTTTGAACCCCAGGGCCACATATACAATCAAGTGTTGGAGAAACAAAGGCCAAATGGAAAAATAAATAAAATTGATTGTTTCTCTCATTCTCTCCCTCTCTTTTTTTTTAAAGTGAAGTTTTGCTGCAAAATAGTAGGGTTTTTTTTCTTATTTTTAATGGTGCATCATAGTTGTACATAATGATGGGATGTGTTGTCACTATTCCTAGATGCACACAATACAGCAATACAATTTGGTCAATACCCCCCCACAACCCTGCCTATCTCCCTCCTCCCATTCCCCAGATCCCTTTCCTCTCTTTCTTGGTTTAGGATTTTATTTCTGTTACTATGCTTACATGGATAACAGGAGATAGGACATGTGTCCACGGTGTGTATTCACAATAAAGCCTCTATGAAAGAAAAGTACCTTCTCCAATTCAGAGTTCCCCCTCCACCTGCCCCATCCAGCTTCCCCGTGTTACGTGGCAGGCAGAAGTGTTTCTTGGGAGGCAGTTCAGCCAGCCACAGCTACCTTTCCCATTGGCTCAGGTAGTCCTTTTTTGCTTTCAGCATCCTGTTGCTCTGGAAAATCCCACATACAAGTCAGCGTGGACTTGGTCTTAAAGCACATCCTAAAGACCACCCTCAACAGAATCCCCTGGGGGGCTTACTAAGAATCATGATTCCTGCTAGGTCTAAGAAGGCCAGAGAGTCTTCATTTTATAAACATGTAGGAATTTTTAAGCACCAAATTTTCAGCAGCATTAACTAAGGGAGAAGTGAAGATAAAATATTTTAGGTCACCATGATCACCATTCATCAACCAAGACTGTACGTGGCAGATAAAGTTCAAAGGGCTGATAATGTTGCCTAATCCTGGAGCAGTCATCCTCTTACCTGGTATCTCACCTATACCAAGAGTCACTAATATTCCATCAGTGCTAGTCAAACCCCCTAACAGAAGCTCAGAGGGACCTTTATGTCACATGGTGGGGGGAGGAGAGAAAGAGGGAGAGAGAGATTCAGTTTTATTTATTCTTTCATCTGACTTCTGTTTTTAGGATACCTAGTTGTGTATGTGATGATGGGGTTTTAACCCGTATCCTCATGCATGCCAGGCAAGCGCTCCAACTGCCAAGCCACCGATCCAATCCACATTTGTTCACACAAACTAGTTAATTCAGGCCTTTCTAAAGAATTCTGAGAAAACACCTGTAGATTTGGTAGCCTATGTCACATGCTTGGTTGGTTCAGAGGAAAGCGTTATTTTAATATTTTCCTCTTTTGGGCTGTCCTATCAATGCATTCTAAATGACTAAGAGGGTAGTCCCACATATATAAGGCTTATAATGATAATGGGCTGCTGATTTCCCTAAATTACTTAGTATAAAGACAAAATGAACACATCAGGAAGTTTAAACACTGTTTAATGCTGGCCTAGGAGTTATCTGTACAGTTCAAGTACATTGGGAATTCTTTTATTAAGAAGCTTTACATTTTTTGAAATTTTCTGCCTCTTTCGTGATGCTTACATGGAAATTACTGTTTAAATCTTTATTTTCTAAGAAACTTCCTATTTGGCTAAAGAGGAGTTCATAAGGTTCTTGGTTGTTTCTTGCCTAAATATTTTGTCTGCAGTCATCACCCTCATGGCAGCAGAATGGATTCTGACCACTGGCCTCCCTTAGCCTGGTCACTTTGATGTTCATCTTAGAATGAGGCCCCTTGGGTAATGACTGTTTGACTAGTGTCACTTTATATTTAATAGACAATAAACATTTAGATATGATGATGATTATGTTAAAATCAGTTGTGGTAACAAGCACAAAGAAAAACTACTCTGATGTTTAACCTAAATTTTTTCTGTACAGTTTGAAATGTGAAAGTATATTACTTATGAGAGAATTTCAAGAACATCACATTCTTCTTGATTTTAAAAATAATAAATTGGTGAACTAGTAAAAGCCAATAGTGGTTAAGCACCCCTGGGTTCAATCCCTGGTACCCCCCAAAAAAATCCAAAGTAGATATAGTACCCACTGTGCACCTGAGACACAGGGAGGTTGGATATTTGCGTAAGAAAGTATAGCTGGCAATGGTAGAAGTAGAGTCAGAGCCCCATTCTGGTTATTGAGCCTGTGCTTTTAACTGCTGTTGGTTAGGGTAGATAAACTGCTTCAGAACTTGGAAAGTACTAATTGTTCAATAAATGGACATGATGCTTGTAATTTTCCTATGATTGATTCCAAGTTAGGCTTGGATGCTTCTGTCTTTCTTATGATCACTTCCATAATATTTAAAGAACTGTAGAAACACAGATATAAAATGGTAATTATATTGTCCCCCTCTGTCGAATGTTATCTGACAGAATATCAGGAAACTCATTTTAAGGAGATTTACCAAGATTTAGAAGTAAAGAAAAAGTGATGCTTTTTCAAAAAAATCAATTTATCAATTATTGTATTTTTATGATGTGCCAATCACTGTATTAGTCTCTGGGATTAAAACAAAAATGTAAGAAATGCCAGTGTTAGGAGCTTAAATAGTCACAGAGAATGTGCATGCCATTGAGTGAATGCAGATATGCCAAATGTGGCTGGTCAGGGGAATGGATTGGATTTGAAGTTCTAAATTAGGATCCTGATGCGGTGACTGTGGTTTGGGGATAAAACACTTGAGGTCTCTAGTTCTCAATTTTTAATATTTGTTGGGGTAGTACTTTTGGTATTGTTGTGTAAATCTTAAAATGGAGATAATGATGCCTGTCTTACAATGGTTAATGAGCATTAAAATGAATAGCACATAGGACATCACTTAGTGTGGTCCTTGGCAGGGAGTAGATGTTCCACTGTTGTGGATCTT